>CANSNZ010000028.1:0-104604 GCA_947646795.1 Beta lomatogona | reverse complement strand
AATATATAGTACATCAAGTTTTGGCAACTAAATATTCCCGTTTACAAGGCAATACATCAAAGAATATATCTTGCCTAAAATACATAGCTCAATAATCATCTTCAGTGGGCTAGATATTGAGGCAGAGCAGAGGTGTATTTTTTTCACGAACTTACAATCTGGTCTCCTACTGCTTCTATTATGAAATTTGTGCTAGTCCTTTCAACTATCCTAATAAAATGTGCGGAAAGGGTAAATTCATCTTGTTCGTCATATTAATCCGCTGTTGGCACCCGAAATGTATACTTTCAAGATATATCAGTTGCCATTGAGGGAAATTGATGGAAAACATAAAGAGGATTAAATAAAGTTGTTGGATTCGGGTTGAGGAAGAGTCGATGACTTTAGATTATGTTGCTTTTGGTAAAATCTAGGTTGGAGCGTTGCAAACTTTGTTACATTGAACTGGAAAGGGTTAGAATCTTTTCAGGAATGCTTTCACTCTTCTGTCTGTTAGTTTCCTTTCAACTGCTTTTGCTTATAGTAGAGGGGGCTCAGTTGTAAGTTTGCACAGGAGCTGAATCGTGGCGCTAGTGAAGGATGGTTGATGGAGACTGACCCGTCTGAGATTGATGAAGATTCTGCTTATTATATGCAAAATCCAAATATATGATGTATGCGCTTGCGTGGATCTGGTCACTTGCTAATTGAAAATGAAAAGGCGTTAACCCATACTTCTGTTTATACTTCATGGCAACTGAAGATGGAAGGTTAATTGATGAGGACACCCGCTTGTCTAGCTCCGCCTCCTAGAGTCACTTACAACGCAACCACTGCTTCATTATTTATATTTATGCCTTGTGGATCAAAAGCTATCGATTTTATTGTGCTTCATTTCTTGACCCTATTTTATGCCATATTTTGTAACAAGTGGTTTCTTATGTGCGGAGGTTGATGTGCAAGGTTTGATATGTTCTTCTTAAGAGACGATTGATCCCAATATAATTACTACGGTTCATGTGTACTTGTTTATCTATAGACTATTAGAGGTGTTATTTCTTGTTGGAATTGATCTTGTACATCATCAATGAACTCTGTTTGGGATTATGCCACTAACCGTACAACCCAACTCTAACCAAATTCATTGGTCAAATAAATACGTAAACCTATGATAAACAACATAATGAATCACCTTCCTATTGAAATCCATTTTGCGATTTAAGCCCCTTGTTTATAGTAGGCGCCCCTTTTTATAATTAGGAGTGATTTTATTTCATTAAGTAGACTCAAAAAGTCTGGGTATTACAAATGGTTAAGTGCAGCTAGTTACAACACCCTAAATCCATCCTCAACAAAAGATAAAGAACACTAGGAGATTCAGTGCAACAAGAGATATGCATGATTTTCACATCCAAGCAAGAAATTCATATTCTTTTGTCGAGGCCCTGCTTGGCTAGTGAATCAGCGGCCAAATGCACAGTTGGCATCTTTAACATATCAAATGCACTTAATCACCTTCCTATTGAATTCCTTTCTGTAGTTTCAAGGTTGTGGCATCCAAACAGGAAGCCAACCTTACTTTTACAATAAATATACAACAGGTTATTTGAGCAATATGGGATTTAGAAATTATCCATAGCTCATTTAATTTGACCCATGCTTGAGTAATTACTCTGTGCATTTGCATCTAGGCTTAAGTTAAAAAAAAATTGTTTTACCTTAAAACATTTGACACACGACATTATTTATGGTGCCCATATACTTGAAATCTCATCAACCTCTATTCCTGGTCTTAGATGATAAAAATCACTACCCATTTCCTGTGCCAAACAAGGCGAGATAACCTCTAGCTTGAATAGAGATAATTTGGTATTGTATGGTTATTATCTTAGCAATAAGCAGTGGACAAAGACTCACATTAGCTAGCTTGCTATACATTTTTGTGGGCGTGGCTAGATAGTAGTAAAATACAAATCCAACACAACAATTTGCTTGATTTGGACCCCTAAATTACAGGATCTTATATCCTCCACCAAACAGGATTTGGTCCACAAGCCACTCAATAGTCACACTCGGCAAATTCTTGTGAAACGAAAATTTCGCACCACCTTTCAATTATCATTACTCCATAATATGCTAGTTAATTAGTTGTGAAAATAATATTGTTTTACCATACAACTCTCTCACCCCAAATATTGTCTTTTACTCTTTTAACTAGGCTAAAATTTCGCACATCAAAAATAGGTGGGAAATTATTTTCAATTTCACAAGCTGGAAAAAAAAAAAAGAGTGTATGCTATCTTACATAGTTCTTTTGGACTCTTTTCCATGGCGGATTCAGTGCGTGCAAGAACATCTAGAATATCCGATGCACATTATCGGAAAAAACTTTGTCTACCCACTCAGGTATACCCACCACTAATAAAGATATCGTGGGGTTGTGGTAATGGAATCCAATTCAATATAATAATTATTTTATTAATCTTTCTATTAATAATTGGGTAGGTGAAGCAATGTCATGGTTTTCAACCATAAGATCGGAGATCAAGCGTCAGTGACTAGTACTAAATGAGAAATAAAGACCGTCAGTTAGATGAATCTTTGCCTTTGGCACAATGCCACAATGTGTCACGAAAAGTTAGAAAATGCTGTTCATGTAAACGAAAACAATTACAAGTGTCAACCTAAATAATAAAAATCCATATTTGCATAGGTGAAAATTTAATTTTACATGAGGGCATAAGCTAACATATTGCAAACGACACTTACGAAGATAATTTTCATAAGGGATCTAGGATAGACTTTATAAAATGCGATCAATTGTGTATTATTTAAAACAGAGTTTATTTTTATAATTATGTGAATATGTGTTAAAGTATAACCCACATGTGTGTTGGAAATAGTTATCTAACATTGAAGAAATAGAGAACATAAAATGACTAACATATAGATTGGTAGGTTCTTAATCTATTACCAAATGGGTTTTTGGATGAAACCTTATTAACCTTGTATGTGGTCAAACCCTCCTCCAGTGTGGGTTTGTGTTAGGCCCAATAAAATTTACCATAGTATCAGAGTGGACGATTCTAACCCATTATGAAATGCAAGACGGAAGGTGTTAAAAATCTGTTTATTAGATATATTGAATATAGAATTCAAATCCTCATCCATACTCCATGCTATTATTATTTAATAATAAAAAAACTAGTTTATGGGTTTTAATGGGGTTGTTTTCTTGTGTTACATTTCAATAATTTGAGACAGTTAGTATAGGTAATTAGTTTCAACAGGGTTACTTGTAATTTTTTAGGGGATGTTTAGAATATCAAGCCTAACCCTACAAAAGACCTACTAATTTTTTTTTATAATGTATCCTAGGTATTCTCATATATGACTGTAAAATCCTAGTAAATTGGATTGTTCTACACGCCCTTGTTTGATTTAGACTCGTGTTTAAATTTTGTTACTAGCATAATTTTCACTTTTTCCGTGATAAGAATATTATTTTTGCAATATTTGATTTTGTTGTGTACAAAATAAGAGTATTATAATATGCCCTCCGCTTTTAAGGATCTTCATATCTATTGTAGCAACAGAAACTAAGACAAGGAAATGAGAGGGTGTGAAAGTGAATTCTTTTTGTTTATTTAGATAGGATAGAAATTGAGATTGTGAGAGAGTGTAGAATTATATAGGTCCAACAAGTGAATAAGCTAAGGTAGTGTAAAAATGGAGCAAAAAATATATCAAATAAGAAATAAATAGATGCAACGATTACATAATTATAGTATCAAGTTATGCTAAACTTGTATTATTTGGGATTGCTTTGTATATTGTAATGTGAAATATATGTGAACCCTCTTTTGGCATCTGTGTTAACTATTTGTTGAGTAAATAGAAGCTTTACAACTTAGAAATAAAATATTTGTATCATATGTGATTATATATTTATATTAAATCCTATCTGTTTTATTCGAATCTTTAATTTGCCATTTCTAAATTTTATTATAATTATTATTATTTTGACATCGGATTTGGAGCTTTTAGATTCACTTTTGTTTTATTATTTACAAGGTAAAAGTTATTTCTTTATACTATTATCACACATGTTGTGAGTATGTGCGGTTAATAAGCTAGAAGGATATACTTGATGTTGGTAGTTTATTATAAAAATAAGTTGTTTAGCTTGGTGGCTGATCATCACATATCATAAACTAAATGGTTCAAGGTTGAAAACCTAGTAAACTTTTGATTAGCATCATATCAACGCCTGAGAGGACGTAACATGTGACGTATTGCAATTTGCATGCATTAATTACCCACGCTTATTAAAATTAGTACTCCCTCGTCATGTTCACAACCATAGTACAATTAGATAAAAGAATGATTAGTATTTTTAATTTAATTTGTTAGACATCCCTCGTCATTAAATAAAAATGTCACTTTTTTTAGATATACTCCCTCCCTCCCTCTCATAATATAGTATTTGTTTGATTAACAATTGACTTTCGATATTTTCAATTCCTTATTAATAAAAAAAAAAAATTGATATTATAAAACTACACATTGGGTACGAACTAACAAGTAAGATTCCACATGAATGTATTTTTTTATATATGCAAATGAGAATATTCCGTCAAAAAAAATTTTAAAATTTGACCTCAAGAGAGAGAAAAAAAAATTATATTATGGAACAGAGGGAGTATTAATTTATTAGTAATAATAAATATAATTGTATGCAATTGCATATTAATAAAATTGACATATAAACTCATATCTTTAAAAATAAAAATCATTTATTTTTTTATTTTATTTTTTTTAAAGGGAAATTTCATTAATAAAAAAAGTCAAACGGCATCTACAATAAGTATTGAAAACCATTTATTATTGTGTACTAATATAGAATAATACAACAATGCCATCCTTCTTCTCTAACTCCTTCATAAACAGTTGAACAAATCCCAGATTTTTTTCCCTGAAGTCTAGGAAATCAGATCAGAAGAAAACTATTCTCATTGGTGGACATTTTTATGAGGTGGGAAATTGTGATAAGCCAAATGTGAAACAGAATCTGCCAACACAGAATTCCATAGCCAAGAAATTTTACCAATTTTTATTTTATAAGATAAACTAACTTTTTTTTTAAATCCCACCTCTTTATAATCATCCACAGAATGATAATTAGCAAAAAGAAATAAATAAAAAAATGAAATTTTAAGGTGCTGCTCTTCTTACCACTTAAAGTGCAATATGATCCATTGAAATTCAATCTCCGATCACACAATCTTCTCCAATCACTCTTACTAGTGGGCTTTCCCCTTTTTTGTTCTCTTCCTTATTTACCAAAAAAATTCTGACAAATTCTAATTAAATAAAAAATGAATATAAATTACTAAAAATTTGCGTTGTGCACGTTAGCAAGCACTGTCCTTTTCTGCCTTAGGTGAATCTCCTTTCTCTCTCTACTGTGGCCCATCACCACCAACCATCCTCCTCTTACACTTTAGATTTTCAACAACAAAATCTTTTTATCTTTAAATTTCCGTCATCACATAAAACTCATACGATATCTATAATAGACATATTATTTAAAATAATACGAGATTACTAGAACAATCAATAATTACCTTCAAACAATTCCCTTAAAAAAAAATTTACCTTCAAACAAACTAACATGATAATATCGATACTTACTAAACGCTTTTCCATACCGACAAATGACAATACTCTATACCACGTCGCAACTTAATTTCATTTTCTTTTTATTCTGGATCTCGCCTACATCAATTGCCAAATCACAATAAAAATAATTATTTCCCTTTTAATTTTTTTGGTTTACATATATATATAAACATAAAGCACCCAACATGGAGTAGTATATCACCAACCCACTAGTACCCTTTTAGCCCACTCTCCTTCTCCAATGGAAACCAAAAATTTCTGAACTTTCTGTAACAAAAAACTTTATCTGCCCATTTCTTGTATTGGGCAAAAAAATAAAGAACATATCTTTCTGATTATTGTTTTTGCAGAAAGATCAAATCTTTAGAAAAATGGAGCGTGCAAGGAGGATTGCTGGCAGGGCACTATTGAAGCGGTTGCAACATCACAACCGCCCCAACAACAACAATGGTGGGAAGAAAATCTTTGATTCTCTCTCCTCAAATTCAAGGTATGTTTCAACAATGGCTTCTTCTTCTAGATTTTCCTGGAAAAATGAGTCGGGAAATAATGTGGGTTTTGGAAAAACACCCCAAAATCGATCCATTTCTGTTGATGCATTGAAACCAAGTGATACTTTCTCTAGGAGACATAACTCTATAAACCCAGAAGAAGAAATAAAAATGGCACAGTATTGTGGGTTTGATAATACTGATGCACTTATTGATGCAACTGTGCCTAAATCAATAAGGATCCAATCTATGAAGTTTTCTAAATTTGATGAGGGATTAACTGAGGCTCAAATGATTGAACATATGAAGAATTTGGCTTCAAAAAATAAGATTTTTAAGTCATTTATTGGGATGGGGTACTATGATACTTATGTACCACCTGTAATTTTGAGGAATATAATGGAAAACCCTGCTTGGTATACTCAATACACACCTTACCAAGCAGAGATATCTCAGGGTCGTTTAGAATCTCTGTTGAATTACCAAACTATGATTACTGATCTTACTGGTTTGCCGATGTCGAATGCGTCTTTACTTGATGAGGGAACTGCTGCTGCTGAGGCAATGGCTATGTGTAACAATATCTTAAAAGGGAAGAGGAAAACTTTTATTATAGCCAATAACTGTCATCCACAAACCATTGATATTTGTAAGACTAGGGCTGATGGTTTCGATCTTAAGGTCGTGACAGCGGATCTTAAGGACATCAATTACTCGTCAGGTGATGTTTGTGGTGTTCTGGTTCAGTATCCTGGTACTGAGGGAGAAGTTTTGGACTATGGAGAGTTCATAAAGAAGGCACATGCTAGTGGGGTTAAGGTGGTTATGGCAACCGATCTCTTGGCATTGACAGTGTTGAAGCCGCCTGGTGAGTTGGGAGCTGATATTGTTGTTGGGTCAGCTCAGAGATTTGGGGTGCCTATGGGTTATGGAGGCCCTCATGCTGCTTTCTTGGCCACTTCTCAAGAGTACAAGAGGTTGATGCCAGGAAGAGTTATCGGTGTTAGTGTTGATTCTTCTGGCAAGTCTGCTCTTCGTATGGCAATGCAGACAAGGGAGCAACATATTAGAAGAGACAAGGCTACTAGCAACATCTGCACTGCTCAGGTATAGAGCTTCTCTTCCATGGTTTCTGAAGTTGAATGAACTAGTTTTTAGCCCTGCCATGCATGGGTTTTCTTAAGGTTTTTTATATGTTTGAATTGAGTTTTTAGAGCTTAACTGATGTTATTGTACAATCTAGGAGTATATTGAAAATTTGATATCTATGGAGAATATATTAGAGGAGGTGTCCTTGGAAAAGTATTGGGTTGATGACACAGTCTTTGAGCAATATGTTCTAGTTTACACCCATTTGGATTTTAAATTTTACATGATAAAGTGAATTTGTTAATGAAGTATGCTAAAATAGAAAAAGCCTAATTAATATGCAACAATGGTATAAAGCCTTGTGTAAATGCTTTGTGCTTTTAAAGTATGACTATGTTGTCTATCCTGATTTGTGAAAGAATTCATTAGTTTTGTGCTTTATGTACTTTTAATTAACATTACTCTCGTAGTTGGTTGCAGCCTGCAGGGCTTTGCTTGTGTTTCGTACTCCATTGCTTCCGGGGCTTTACTTTTGTTGGTAGTTTAAGAATAAAAGCACCTTTCTTCTCCTTTTTTACCCTGCTTTGAGAGGGGTTTTTTTGAGAGAGATGAGGAAGTTCCTTTTGGATCGATTGGGCTGTGATTTGTTTCTTTCTGAGTTTTCTAGGGTGAATTGTTTTAGTAGCTTTCATTAAAATTGTCAATGGCATATATTCCTGCTGCCTTTTGGTTTTGCTGTGGTTGAATGAGCTTTATGTCCTGTTTTGCAGGCTTTGCTGGCCAACATGGCTGCAATGTATTGTGTGTATCATGGACCTGAAGGTCTTAAAGCCATAGGTCAAAGGGTGCATGGTCTAGCTGGCACATTTGCAGCTGGGCTGAAAAAGCTTGGGACAGTGGAAGTTCAGGGGGCTGCCTTTCTTCGACACCGTCAAGATCAAATGTGCTGATTCTCAAGCAATTGCTGATGAAGCTAGGAAGCATGAAATGAATCTGCGTATTGTGGACCAGAACACTGTAAGTTTGACTTCTTGTAATAGTTAGCGTTGTTTGTTGATTTGGTTCTTCTGATATTGAAGTTATTGCGTTTGAATTTCAGGTTACTGTTTCTTTCGACGAGACAACAACATTGGAAGATGTAGATAAGCTTTTCAAAATTTTTGCTGGTGGCAAGGCTGTGAGATTTTCTATTTCCTCTGATTTTTTTAATGAAGTTCATAGTAGCATACAATGAAGTATAAAAGTGTTCTGACTAATTTCCCATCACCATTTTGATCATATGTCAGGTACCATTTACTGCTGCATCTATTGCTCCAGAAGTTGAAAATGCCATCCCTGCTTCCCTTGTGAGGGAGAGCCCATATTTGACTCACCAGATTTTTAACTCGTATGGTGTTCTTCATTGAATTCACTAAAATAAAGTTATGTGTTTTATGTCATATTCTTAGTGCAATTTTTTCCATTAGATACCACACGGAGCATGAGCTGCTGAGATATCTTTACAAATTACAGTCGAAGGATCTTTCACTATGCCACAGTATGATTCCACTGGGATCTTGTACAATGAAGTTGAATGCCACAACTGAAATGATGCCAGTTACATGGCCTGAATTCGCAAGTATTCATCCTTTCGCCCCAGTCGAACAGACTCAGGGTTATCAGGTACATGAAATAACAACCGTTTGATTTCTACATGATTTGATCCCAGTAACTTGATTTCCTGAAATTTCTTGAATCTTAAGAATGTGCCTTACACTTTCTTTTGGGTTTTGATGCTATAGGAAATGTTCCAAAATTTGGGTGATTTGTTGTGTACCATTACTGGATTCGACTCTTTCTCTTTGCAACCCAACGCTGGTGCAGCTGGAGAGTATGCTGGGTTGATGGTTATTCGAGCTTACCATTTGGTATGGTTATTCCAGTCTGATGTGGTTTTTTCTAGAAATATTGAGACCACCAAATAGTGGAATTGTGCTACATGTTAAAAATTATTTGAGAGGAAATTATAAGATAAATATTTGTGGCCATGTCAACATATGTCACCTTTGATAGATTTAAGTACGTGGGAGCTGTCTTTTCTACTTTGTACTACATCCTAGGTTTTTTTTTTTTAACTTGTTTATAGATGGAAATTCTGTAAGTGGTTTCTCATTTTTCAGTTGTCTAGCCGAAACAACTAATATTTAATCTAGGAATATAGACTTTGCAATGAATCAGATTTCAAAGACATCCATACTTCTTAGTGATTTGAACATATAATTTTGGTTTATATGGGCTTTTGATTTTAATGATGCTAGTGCTGTCTGTTGGTAGCACCTTGATTTGCATTAGCTGTTTACCACCTCCATGTTGGCGAGGCTTGAGATTAATGTGGAATGATTTTCTAAATGTAGTCACGAGGAGATCATCATCGTAATGTGTGCATCATTCCTGTCTCGGCTCATGGAACAAATCCCGCAAGTGCAGCTATGTGTGGTATGAAAATTGTCTCTGTTGGAACTGATGCCAAGGGTAACATTAACATTGAAGAAGTGAGAAAGGCTGCTGAAGCACACAAGGACAACTTGTCTGCCCTTATGGTATGAGCCTCTGTGGGTTTACAGATGATTAATTAATACTCCCAGTAAATTATTCTGATAATATAAATCATGTATTTTCTAGCAATTGTTGATTTTTTTTCCTATCATACAGGTTACATATCCTTCAACTCATGGTGTCTATGAAGAAGGAATTGATGAGATCTGCAAGATTATTCACGACAATGGAGGTCAAGTATACATGGATGGTGCCAACATGAATGCACAGGTTCATTGATTATATCTGCCTTCTTTAGACTAGTGCTAAGTTTATTGTTATTGAGTATTATGTTTGTTTTTCACATAATTCCTAGTTTCTAATGCCATTTACAGCCAGTTTGATAAACAACTAAACCCAAATAATGTTAATAATGTTAATGAGTGTTTGTGTTATTTTTTGCGTAAAAAGAGTCTCATGCCAAAGTCCATGGTAATATGATTTCATCTCCAATTCTATGGTAATTTCCATAAATATGTATTAATTCCCACCCAATACCACATCTAAATTGGTAACAAGTGGTAATGGAAATCTAATAAGAAAAAAAAAAACACCTATATAAGATTAGAGTTGCACTACCATGGACAATGACAGAGATTTTGAGACATTAGGATCATGGCTATGCACATGTCTTATGTATTTGACTCTTTGTTTCCTATATGCTCTTTTCCCCAGCATTGTTGTTGGCCAGAGACTTCAACTGTCTTAGTTTGGATGTATGTTTGTCCTTAAAGATACCATTTCTTGGTTTTCATGGCTTAGCAGACAGGGAAGAAGTTTTGGTTCTACTATCAGTAGTATCATTGACAATGTATAATAAACTCATAGCTACACTAGCAAGTTAGCAATATACACAGTACAAGCATATGTTATGCATTGACCAGAAAGATTTCAAGTTATTACACACTGTATTTTCTTAGGACAATAATCTCGCATGTCGCTTCTCTGTTTTAAGTTTGCTTCCTCAGAAATATTTATTTACATATCTTTTTCCCTTCAGGAAGTATTTTGCTTCACGTTGCATATAAATATAATATAGACTTTAATAGCTAATGACATATATTTACCATTTTCCTCAGGTTGGTCTCACAAGTCCAGGATTCATTGGAGCAGATGTTTGTCATCTCAACCTGCACAAAACGTTTTGCATTCCGCATGGTGGAGGTGGTCCTGGTATGGGCCCCATTGGTGTGAAGAAACACTTGGCACCATTTTTGCCATCGCACCCTGTGGTATGAACTCTCATCTTTTTTTCTTGCATGACGATGGTGCTTGTATCCAACCTCCCCTTTTCCACAAGTGAGAAGTATAAGATTCGATTGTTTAAATGCTTACTGGATCCAAAGATAAGTGTTTTCCCCGCTAGTTTTAGAATTTGACGACCACTTATGGCCCGAGCTGATACAATTAATCCCAAAGCATATAAATTTGCTAATTTGATATTTATTCATGTTTCCAATATTTAAGTGCTTGATGGACGAACAATGAGTATTGGAGTTTATAATGTCATTTCTTCTGTTGAAGGTGTCAACTGGTGGAATTCCTGCCCCGGAGAACTTAGAGCCCTTAGGTACCATTTCTGCAGCGCCTTGGGGATCTGCTCTAATTTTACCAATTTCATACACGTATATTGCTATGATGGGCTCAAACGGCCTAACTGAAGCATCTAAGCAAGCTATCCTGAATGCAAACTACATGGCTAAGCGTTTGGAGGTATATGACCGTGAATACCTTTGTTTGAACTCCCTTTGTGAATGCAGCCTATAATCTGTAGTTCTGTACTAAACTATGTGAATAAGATTTTCGCTTAACCCTCTACCTTCATTGGTCTTTACAGGATCATTATCCAGTGCTTTTCCGTGGTGTCAATGGAACATGTGCTCACGAATTTATTATTGATTTAAGAGGCTTCAAGGTAATTCGACTGATGCATTTTTTACTTGATTTTTCTAACGATCAATTCCCATGCTTATAGGTTAACTGCTACTTTCAATTGCAGAACACTGCTGGCATAGAGGCTGAGGATGTTGCCAAACGTCTTATGGACTATGGATTCCATGGCCCAACCATGTCATGGCCAGTTCCTGGCACTCTCATGATTGAACCCACTGAAAGTGAAAGCAAGGTATATCTTCCTAATCGCTTTGTTATGTCCATCCTGCTAGTCACCCTTCCCTCCATATTCTGTCTTATGGTGATTGATCTTTGGATTTATCACTTCAACAGGCGGAGATGGACAGGTTTTGTGCTGCACTAATTTCCATTAGAGAGGAAATTGCTGAGATTGAGAATGGAAAAGCTGATGTCCACAACAATGTCCTCAAGGTAAAGACTATTCTTTCAGCTTTTGATCAAGATATAGATACTTTTTTAGTACATTCATCTTGGGTATTTTTTACTTAAATATCTTGTGCCTATTTTGGCAAATAAAAAGTACTTTTCTTCTCCAAGTAATAGGTCACATTTCAACTTTAGGTCATTCCAAAATCATACACCATTTCTAAAGTTAGTATGTTAAAATTTAAAGTTTTTCACATGTTACCCTCACTGAACGTTTGGTAAATGATAATAAATGGTAATAATGCTAATGAATTTTAGTGTAAATTTGTGAAGAAAACCCATAGTAATGTTATGTCTCGAAACACATGTTTTCTTCATAAATTATCCTTCCAAAGTGATAAATGATGGTAATGATATTTTATAGAAAGGAGATGTTTTAAGTGACTTCTTCAAACAAGCATTATCATAGACGTTGTCACAGGATTTCTCTTGCAAAATTACACTAAAATTCATTAACATTACCATCACTTATTCTCATCTAGCAAACAGACCATCGATGATATATCTAAGTGAACACCTATGAAAGACTATGGATGACGTTGAGATTAATAACGAACTATCCTTAAATATAACCTCCAATCAAATGCGACCTATTATTTAGGGACATTGAGAGTAATAACGAGCATATATTAGCAGATCGATTGACAGTTTTGGCTATCATATAATTGATTTAGTAGTAGTTCTTGGAACTCATAAATTAATGGGCTATTGTTCTATTGTTTCTACAGGGAGCACCACATCCTCCCTCTATGCTCATGGCAGACTCATGGAGCAAGCCATACTCCCGGGAATATGCTGCTTACCCTGCTGACTGGCTTCGCGCTGCAAAGTTCTGGCCTACTACTGGTATGCTTCTCCTATTTGTAGGACTAATAACTCCGTCTTCTTATCTCGTTCAAAATGCTAAACTGAAACTTTATTATGGCTGATTTCAGCGCGTGTGGACAACGTTTATGGTGATCGAAACTTGATCTGCACCCTTCTCCCAGCAAACCACTATGAAGAAGAGAAGGCTGCTACTGCTTAAATTCTTTGATCCTTTTGGCTTAGTTGCCAAAAATGTCTTTCTTACATAGTCCTGCTGTATATATAATACATTCTCTCATTGGGATTAGCCCTATGGGCCTTTTCATATGTTCATCACTTCTAAAGGGATACATTCTCTTCCTCTCCCTCCCTTTCCCCTAAAAAGAAAAGTAACAAAAAAAGGAATGTCATTTTATATATTTCTTCTTTCTAGTTCAGCAACCTTCTTTCAGTTTTCACTTTAGCTTTCTCTCAAAGATCAGAACTTTGTGTAATAATATTCATGAATGAAATTGGAGAAAGAAATGGAAAACTGAAAATGGAAGAATTTACTTCTGTTAATTTTTACAAAAATGTTCTCAGTTTAGAGCTTATTATGATATCATGTCATATTTAAGTTTTCTACTTTAAAGTTCTAAGGGCAGTTACAACTGAACTTCTATTCATCGCCCTAAAAGTACTTAAAATCGCCCCAAAAAAAAGTTTAAATTACATCTCTAACCTTTTCCTTCTTTTTTCCTAAACCACCACCACCACCCACCTCACTCCACCACCATCCACCTCCTGCCACCACCACCCCATCGCCACGGCCAACCACCAGCCACTGGAAGGAGTCGAATTCTTTTTAGGACAATGAAGCAAACGTCTAGCCTGGACGTTCGCTCCATGGGGCAAACGTCTGGCCTGGACGTTCGCCCCATGGAGCGAACATCCAGGCCAGACGTTCGCTTCATGGTCCTAAAAAGAATTCTACTCCTTCCAAGTGGGTGGTGGAGGAGGTGGTTGGTGGCAGTGGGGATGTAGGTGATGGCGGGTGGTTGCAAGGGGTGGCAGGTGGTGGTGGGTGGTGTGGAAAAGAGGAAGGGTAAAATAGTCTATAAAAATAAATTTGGGGCGATTTTAAGTAATTTTGGGTCGACGTTTAACTAACCCCCAGTTACAATGTTCCTGAACCTCTGTGTCTCTGGTACTTGATGTGCTCTGTGGACGAGGTTTAGAGAGTAGTTATAATGGGCAATAATATAGGATTTGCCAATAAGTTTTCAAGTGGTTAAACTCATAAACCATTTTTTTCAATTCAAAAACACTGAAGGGACTATAAGTGGGATAGACCTGAAAATCATGGCTTTGTTCTGCAATGCTGAGAGGATGAGTCCACTGAAAGGTGGATTTAGGGCAAAGATACTAATATGAATAAATGATGGAGTGCATCATACAAACCGTGAATACCGTACTCAAAGTACATGATTTTAATGGTAAAAGTCATGTGAATCATATTACAATAGTATTTAGGATAGATTAGTGAAACACAAAGAGATTACTTATAGGACGAATCATTATTGAGATTAATTTAGGGAAGCTAACATAATATTAAAATTTGTCCAAAATTTCGTATCAGATAAGTAATTTAAATAACTTTCTAATTATGTAACAATAATAGAGGTGAGAAAGCAAAGCACAAAAAATTATTAATTACGATCCTGCTAACAAGTGCTCCGGGCACTAGATAAGAAATTTATTTTAATACAAAAGTCATTTGAACAAAAATCACTTTGAGAGAATAAATATATAAATATAGGTTCGCTTATCCAGGCCACGAGATTTCTCGTTAGCATTTGTCTATAAATATATATGTACACAAGGAAAAAGAATAGAAGATCAAAAGAAGGGAAATGGGGATTTCACATATTATGAACGAAAGGTTTACCTTCGAAGACCTTTTGGCATATCGGGCTTGTATGCGAGATCTAACCACCTTTCTATAAAAAATTAAAAAAGAAGATCCAAGGTTTCGAAAAAATTCTATCACTGGAATTATATGGCATATAATAATTGTATAAAAACGAAATGTTTGTTGAAAATGGAGGCCGAATGTCATGCTTGGTTGTTGCCAAGCAAGCCCTGGCGAACTAAAAAAGTCCCACTAATCCTTATGAATAGTCCCCCTAATGAGATTGGAAAAGAATAACACATAATGTCAATTGGGGCCACAACCCACACTATATGGATGTATGCTACAAAAGAATGAGTGCATGGTACATACGTGCCAATTATGAATCATTGTGCATGACCACGCGTCACATTGCAACTTGCACATGGTCAACACACACTGGAAAGATAAACACGTATCTACGGTGGGTGTGGGGGATACCCATATCAATAGTAAACCGAGTGTGCATGGCCACACGTCACATTGCAACATGCACTTAGTCAACACACACTGAAAAGATAAAATGCATCGAAAGTTCTAAAATTTTGTCCCCAATTTTGCTATGTAATTAAGTCTATTTTGTTGAGTGAATCTCCTTACCAACTTTTTAACAAAAATGATAACTTTTAAAACATTCATTTCTAAAACAATTGCAATCTCCAAAATGTTTTAAGAAACCATTTTAAGTTTGTTTAACTCCATTTCCTAGTGCTAAAGATTGAATGAAAGATGGTTATTGGAAATCCTTTTGAAACCAGGGGAGGGGGATTCTAATTGTGGGACAAGGAAAAATAGTAGATAATTGTTGTTATCCAGGGGTGATCTTGTTTATCATCTATTTTGTCAGCTTGAGCATAGAACTTTTTTAGTTTGCTTAATCATGAACAAAATAAATGTTCATGGATGATCAGATGGGTGAACAGTCGGGAGAGTGACTGGTTAGTTGTAATGGTTCGAGAAAGCATTTAAAAAATTGCTTTGTAAGCCAGGCTTCTCCTACCAGCAAGCCATTTTGTGACACTTGTCACCGCTCTACTCGTCCAAACAATATAAACGTTACAATTATTGTAATCATTTCTTTCAAAAAAATATAATTTAGAAAAAGATAAAAACCAAAATTCATAATTTTTCATTATCTATAAATAGACACCCATTTTGCTATACCATTTATTTTTCTTCTTATTCTCAGTTTTCTCTTCTCCCCTTATTTTCATTTCTTTCTTTAAATAATTTTGATTTTAATTGTTTTTGCTTCTATTTTTTAAAAAGATGAGAGAGAAAATGTGGTTGGGTGAGAAAAAGACTGAGATAGAGTGATTAATCTTTTTCTATGGGTTCATGATTAAGGAGTGAAATTGGAAATGGTTTGTGAGAGGAAAGAGAAAGGAGGGGAGAGGAGGATGAACTTTTTTTTTTTTGGGTCATTGATAATGATGCTCTTATTATATTAGTTTAATATCTTTAAACCAATGCAAGCTAAAACATATGAACAATGTAAGTTAGTTTATAAGTGATTCATATTATATTTAGATTGTTGATGACGAGATAACAAATTTTTTGTAGTTACTAAATCATATACATCCTCCGTTCTGAAATAAGTGAAATACTTGTAACACCCCCGCCAACCCGAACCCTTTTTCATTTAATAAAACTCGAGATGGGGGAAAATCCACGAGGGTTCGAATCAACGGGCGTGCTACCGCCGCACTTATCTCCTTGGAAATAAATGCAAGGCTAGATTAAAGCATACTAAATTCAAATAAATTAATCCTTACAACCAAGTAAATCGTTCATTAAATATTACTAATTATTTAAGTGTTTCATAGTTCCAGCGGAGGCTAAATCATAAGCTAAGTGGATGACAACTCTAAGTGATCTCCCTTTTGTTCCCCCGTCGATCACCCACCTGCACAAATATATTGAAAAGAAACAAGAGAGACAAGCTCCCAAAAATCAGAAAAACTGAGTAATTCCAACTCCATCCCGTAAAAATACTTAAGTTGAAAATATATTGTAAAATAGTAGATTAATAGGGTTGAAAATCGTAGCACACATACACATATATATATACAGTGAATAATCACATAATTAATCCAATTATTTAAGGAGAGGAAAGAGAACGCCAGTAAGCCGGGGTCAATCCCCTGTAACCACTTACTTCAACATTGTAGGCCGGGGTCAATCCCCTGTAACCACCTACGGATAACATAATGGCCATAATAACAGAGTCCCTAGTGTGCACACCCCTTCTACTTGGATCACAACAAGATAGAAGGAAGACAAGAATGTAATAATCGGCATAGTAACCGGAGAACCTGTAGGGGCCGCTGAACCTCTCATACAGGGCAACCTGTTCATCATTTTCCTCCGATATTTCACTTTACGTGATTAACATCTTTTAATTCAAGTCATCACATAAATCACGTACACAATTACGTCATCGTTGTTCAATCCAGTGTGAATATATTTCATCCATCATAATCTCAAACCATTCATAGCGGTTTCAATAACTCATTTTACAACCGTCACTTGAGTTCATTTATTACTTCAGATTCATAATCATTTCATTATCACAAGTTCATGCTAATTCCAACTTTCATAAAGTCTCAATATTAATAACAATAATAATATTCATGATAATCATAATGATATATAGTAATAATAATAACAATAATAATCATAATAATAATAATAATAATCATAATAATAATAATAATAATAATAATAATAGTAGTAAAAATAATAATAATAATGTAATAATAATAATATAATAATAATAATGTAATAATAATAATAATAATAATAATAATAACCATAACATTACTAAATGATATTAAGCTGTTTTAATAACGTTATAATAAACATATTTGTCATATCATATATCGTCCATAATCATGATTCATAATCGAAATCCATAGTCGTTGTCCATTTTGTCCTTCATATTCATAATTCGTATTAAGTCGATAATCCATAATTATAGTCCATACTTATAAATTTTATAAGCACATAATCACGTAATCAATTCATTTTATACTAATGGGATCTATGTTTAGATGGACATCGGAGATTACCTCGTGATGCGTGCCCAAAAGTTAAGTTCACGAACGAATTAACACTCTTGATATTCCTCGTCTACGCAATCGGAATCTACATTAAACGTTAACGAGATCTAAGTTAGTTACCTAAATAACCCCTTTTTATAAGATAAACAAATTTAAATAATTCAAATAACTTAAATAAATTCTTAATTAATTTAAGAGAGTTTATAAATCAAAGTTTATGGTTTTTAAATCAATAATGAAATCATTTTAAGTAATCAAAGATTACTTCAACTTTATTTTTATTAGCTTAAACAACTATTTTAACATAGAAACCTAACTTCCTTATACTCATTTTATTTAAGAAACATTTTCAAGTTATAAAAGATTAACTTAAACTAAAATATACTAACTTAATTAAAGTAGGCTAGTTTAGGAAAGTCATGGGTTTTAGTTTAAAAAAATAAAATAAACAAATAAAGCTAAAATAAAGTGGAAAGAGGGGGGGTTGTTTACTGATTCAAAGAATCAGTTTCATTCACCCAAACAAAATAAAAAAAAAGAAACGAAGGAAGGAAGGGAGACAGGGAGGAAAGAAGCAGAGGAGGACGAATCAGGGGGGAAGAAGAGGAGAGGTTGGCGGCGCTGGTGGTTTGATGGTGGATTTCCGACGGTGAAGTCAGGTGGTTCGAGTGGTGGTTCAAAGGAATCAGGGGAATTGTTAATGGTGGTTTGAATTTTCATTTTTAATTTTCAAAATCAAAAATCAGAAATTAAGGAAGAAGATAGAGGATTTGAAGCAAACCTTTTGAGATTGTTTGCTTTAGTAGTTTGGTGAGAGTAAATCAGTATTTATAGGAGGATTTGGTCAGAAATTTGGAACTTTGGTCAAGCTCCATTAATGGTGGAGGTGAGGTGAGGTATGGTGAAGTATGGTGTTGAGATTGATTTTTGACCACTTTTCTCCCAAAATCCGGGATTGTGGATTGAGTTCTGACAAGAACTGTTGAGTTTGTGGAAAAAAAAATCTGACCTTTGGCTCTATTGGTTTTGTACGTGAGGAAGGAGGAAGGAGGAAGATGGTGATCTTTGATGATCACGTTTTCTTTTCTTTTTTTTTTTTTTTTTTTGCTAAGTATTTTGGGCTTATGGCTTTTAGACAAGGTATTGGACAATGGGCTTAGAATTACATTCAACATGGTTTAGTTTAGGGTACTTGTTTAAACGAAGTGGAACTTCAATAAAAATGGTCCCTACTTATTTAGAATAACGAAAATAATTTATTTAAACAAAATACATTTCAATTGAATTATTTAAATAAACTCGTTAAATAATTCAAAACTAAATGAAATTATTATTTTAATAAACATTGTTATCAAATAAAATCGCATTATCATAAAATAAATTTTAAGTAGAAATAATATTAAACCTTAATAAATAATAAAATAAATTTCGAAATTTCAGGGTATTACATCTACTCCTCCTTAAAAACAAAGTTCGTCCTCGAACTTGAAAGTTAGATATTTAATATTAACGAAATAGTAGCATTGCGCTTTGTTAGTATTACATTCGGTCCCCCTTAAGGAGTTTCGTCCCCGAAACTCGATAATCGTACCTCAGAAAAGAGTTTAGGATAACGCTTTCTCATGTCGTCTTCTGTTTCCCAAGTTGCTTCCTCGGTTTGATGATTAGACCACAAAACTTTGACTAACTTTACTGCCTTATTCCGGGTATTTCTCGT
This sequence comes from Beta lomatogona, assembly GCA_947646795.1. Lineage (NCBI taxonomy): Eukaryota > Viridiplantae > Streptophyta > Magnoliopsida > Caryophyllales > Amaranthaceae > Beta > Beta lomatogona. The sequence continues at coordinate 84,933 of CANSNZ010000028.1, read as the reverse complement.
TTTGGAATCAAGGATTCTAACAGGACGTTCTTCAAAGGTGAGGGTCTCATCTAGTTCAAGGGTTTCAGGTTGGATGACATGGGAGGGATCAGAAACGTATTTACGGAGTTGAGACACATGAAAGACATTATGAACATTGGCTAACTCTGTGGGCAAGGCTAATCTATAGGCGACTTCCCCAATTCTTTCGAGTATCTCATAAGGTCCGATATAACGAGGACTCAACTTTCCTTTTCTACCGAACCTCATTACTCCCTTGGTTGGTGAAACTTTCAGCAACACTTTCTCTCCAACTGCAAACTCTAAATCCCGTCTCCTTTGATCAGCATACGATTTCTGTCGATCCTGAGCTGCTTTCATACGCTCTTGAATCAACTTCACCTTGTTGGTAGTCTCTTCAATCATTTCTGGTCCCAAATTCAACGACTCGTTCACATCGCTCCAACATATAGGACTTCTACATTTCCGTCCATACAATGCCTCATAAGGTGCCATTCCTATGCTCGAGTGATAACTGTTGTTGTACGAGAACTCAATGTACATCAAATGATCATCCCAATATCCTCCGAAATCCATTACGCATGCTCTCAGCATATCCTCCAAGGTCTGAATGGTTCTCTCCGTTTGACCATCTGTTGCTGGGTGGAAGGCTGTGCTGAATTTCAATAGTGTACCCACGGCTGTCTGAAGCTGTTTCCAGAACTTAGATAAGAATCTTGAGTCCCTATCCGAAACGATGTCCTTCGGAACACCATGTAGCCTAACGACTTCATTAAAGTAAGCATCGGCCAACTGTTTCAACGACCAAGTATCCTTCATTGCCACGAATCTTGCCGTCTTAGTCAAACGGTCCACTATTACCCATATTGCATTCTTTCCCGACCTCGTATTCGGTAACCCCATAATGAAATCCATAGAGATAGATTCCCATTTCCATCCTGGTACTTCCAAAGGTTGCAATTTTCCTCCAGGCTTCATATGCTGTATTTTCACCTTCTGGCATGTTAAACATTTTGCCACGAAGTCGGCTACTTCTTGCTTCATTCTAGGCCACCAAAAATGCTTTTTCAAATCCTTATAAAGCTTATCTCCTCCTGGATGTATGGAATACGGCGAACTATGGGCTTCCCTTAGAATTCTCGTCTTGAGTTCCTCATCCTGTGGCACACATAATCTTCGTTTATATTTTGCAACGCCATTGTCGTCGATCTCGAACTCCGGTGCTTGACCACATTCCTTCATCTCTCTTAACTTGCTTAACCACTTATCTCGCACTTGTTTCACCCGAATCTCCTCAAATATGTCCGGTCCAACAAGAAGAGCATTCAACTCGAGCTTTCACATAACCGGGCTCAACTATTTCTAAACTCAATCTCTTAATCTCTTCACACAGTTCATCTGCCAAAATCAACACGTTTAGCGAATGAGCACTCTTCCTACTCAATGCGTCAGCTACTTTGTTCGCTTTTCCCTCTTGATATACTATCTTCAAATCATAGTCTTTTATAAGCTCGAGCCAACGTCTCTGTCTCATATTCAACTCCTTTTGTGTATACGAGATATTTCAAACTCTTTGTGATCCGTATAGACTTTACACCGCACTCCATACAAGTAATGTCTCCAGTTTTTAGTGCAAACACGATTGCTCCTAACTCCAAGTCATGAGTAGGGTGATTTTGCTCATGTGGTTTGAGTTGTCTCGACGCATAGGCTACTACTTTACCATGTTGCATCAAGACGCACCCAAAACCTTTATTTGAGGCATCACCGTAGACTTCAAATCCTTCTACTCCGCAGGGCAATGTCAATACCGGGCCGTTGTAAGTCTCTTCTTCACTCTTGAAATGCTTCCTCACACTTATCATCCCATTGAAATTTTGTTGTTTTCTTCATCAGGTTAGTGAGAGGTTGGGCCGTTCTCGAAAAATCTTTCACAAATCTCCTGTAATATCCAGCTAAACCCAAGAAACTCCGTACTTCGGTGACGTTCTTAGGTTGAGGCCAATCGGTCACTGCTTGAATCTTCGATGGATCTACGGAAACGCCTTCTTTTGATATCACATGACCCAAAAATGAAACTTTTTCCAACCAAAATTCACACTTCGAGAACTTCGCATACAATTGCTTTTCTCGAAGAATCTCCAAAACTTTCCTCAACTGATCCTCATGCTCTTCTCTATCCTTCGAATACACCAATATATCGTCGATGAACACAATCACGAACTTGTCCGGATACGGCTGGAAAGTCCTATTCATGAGGTCCATGAAAGCTGCTGGCGCATTAGTGAGTCCAAAAGGCATAACAGTGAACTCATAATGGCCATATCTCGTACGAAAAGCTGTCTTAGGGATGTCTTCTTCAGCGATTCGTAGTTGGTGATAACCTGATCGTAAATCGATCCTAGAAAACACTGTTGCACCCTGAAGCTGATCGAACAAATCCTCGATCCTCGGGAGCGGATATTTATTCTTTACCGTGGCATTATTCAATTCCCTATAATCGATACACAACCTTAGAGATCCGTCTTTCTTCCTGACAAACAACACCGGGGCTCCCCAAGGCGAAACACTAGGTCGAATGTACCCTTTTTTCCAACAATTCCTCCAACTGCACCTTCAATTCTTGCATTTTGCAGGCGCCATTCGATACGGAGCCTTGGAGATAGGTCCTTCCCGGGGACTAAATCGATCTTGAAGCTCACTTCTCTCTCTGGTGGCATTCCCCGAAGCTCTTCAGGAAATACATCCGGAAACTCCTTTACTACCTAGAATTTGAGTCAACTCCTCATTTTCCACGCTTACATCCCTTACTTGGCACAGGTAGACTGGGTAGCCTTTTCTAAGATAGGTTTGAAGGTTCAGTGGCGAGATTATCTTGACATCAGCCGGAAGGTTATGCCTTTATAAGATATCCTATTTCCCTTTGGTCCTCTAAGAGATATTTTCCGGTCATGACACTCGATTTTGGCTTTATACTTAGCTAACCAATCCATTCCCAAGATAACGTCAAAGTCTTTTAGGTCAAAAAGGATAAGATCGGCCGGTAATTCAAGTACCGCCTATGACTACGGGGATACTTTCGAAAAGAGATTTACAAGAAACAGTTTCACCGGTGGGCATGGCTATATTGGCTCGACAAGACTGGGTAGACTTGAGGGGATATTTATTAACAAAAGTGTTAGAAATAAAAGAATGAGACGCTCCAGAATCAAAGAGTACATAAGCAGGATTTGAGTTTACGAGAAATGTACCCGTCACAACATTGGCATCGGTGTCAGCTTCAGTTCGGCTCATGACATTGATTCTTCCATTGGTGTAGCCTCCATTGCTATTCTTTCCATAGTTTCCATTTCCACCTCCAAAAGAGCGGTTGTTACGGTTCCCGTTCAGGCAAGCATTTCCTCCACTAGGGCGGTTGTTATTGAAGCTTTGAATTCTGTTTCCACCTCCATTGTTACCATTGTTCCCATTTGGTCTATTTTGAGCTTGCTTCTTGGGGACAACTGAACGATTTGTGACCTACTTCTCAACACTCGAAACACTTGATTCTTTCACCCTGACAAGTGAACCCTGGATGGCTCTTGGAACATTTCTTGCAAAGAAAGTTCTTTTGGTTCCTATTTCCTTGTTGGGTCCGTTGTCCGGAATTCGGTTGTTGCGGTTGTTGTTGCGTCCACCATTGTTATTGTTGTTTCCACCATTGTTGGGCCTTTTATCGTACCCTTGGCTGTTGATGTTGCCGATAGGTTCCTTTCTTTTGTGTCTCCCTAGTACCTCTCTCTCACGCTGTAAGATTCTTTCCAAATTCGAAGCTTTAGCATATGCTTCCGCGAAAGTGGTAGAGGTGCTACCTCCCATTCGAGTCTGAAGATCAAACCTAAGTCCGTCTTCAAACTTCGAGCCTTAGTTCCTTCATCTCGGTACTACGGTCGGGCAAAATCGGGCATACTCATTGAATTTCCGAGCGTACTCTTGCACGCTCATGTTATAACTCGGTTAAACCTACTAAACTCATTGTACTTCGCCTACGAATGTGCTCGGGAAGAATCGAGCCTTAATTGCTACCTTAAATGCTTCCCAGCTTAAAGTTCTCTTGAGCTTTAACAAGTAGGTCCTACACTTTCCCACCAAGTATCGAGCATCTTCATGCGGATAAAAGGTTGCTTGATCGACCTTCCGGGCCTCGGGCGTACCCGTGGCCGTGAAAATCTTTTCGAAATCTCTTATCCAATTCTCGAGAAGTAGTGGGTCTTCTCCCAACAAAGGTTGGTGGTTTCAAAGCGGAAATCTTTTTCGCCATTGCGGCATGCGGATCGTCTCCATGGTGGTTGTTGTTAATCCGGTTTTGAAGGACTAAGCCAAAGCTCGAGCTAGTTGCTCAAGAGTCCTAAGTCGTGCTGGAACTTGTTCGGGAGTTTCAGCCATGCGGTTTTCTTGTCGCCTTGCTCTAGATCGCGTATAAACGTATTGCATAAGCTACCTGCGTTATTCACATTGTATTTCTACGATTCACATCGATTCTTATATAAAAGCTAATTTACATAATCATGGTTCATACCATTCATTCATTTCATACTCAATTCACATATCAAAAGTTCATCATTCATTTCACAATCAATTCACATGTCAAAAGTTCATCATTCATTACTCCAAAAGTGTAATAACATATCGTTCATAGTCAAATAAGCATTAGTTGTACCATCCTTAACTAAGTTAACACATTAATCGATCTTTTACGACCTTAATTAGAAATCTAAGGGTCAGGGCTAGAGATATGGGATTCTAGTCAGCATACTCGGACGGATCCTCGTCTTCACCTTCATCTCCGTCTCCATCTCCATTGAGATTTATAACGGGTGAGGCAGGGTTGCTTCCTACTTCTTCATCGTCACTATAGTTGGGCTCCTCGTCATCAGTGGTTAAATAGTCATTAAGCCACTTGGCCCTAGCATCGAGCATTCTTTTCTCCAGGTAACTTAACGTGAGATACCACTTCCCTTTCAATGTGTATCGTTCATAGTTCGGCTTTCCATTTTTCAAAATATCAGAGTATTCGCTCTTGATTCCGGCATATGGACCATCGTCGAGGAGAGTGTGAATCAAAACATCGGCCTGTTTAGGTGGCGTGAGGTAATCCGAATGCCCATGGCCTTCATTTAGGTGGTAACACTTCATTGTTAAACGTAACCTGTAAATATAAGCTGAAACAGACTCTCCTACCCTCATCCTTAGAAGGTAAGGTCCTTGACGAGGGGTTCTGGTGCATTTCCTGGCGGTCAAACGTGTCTTGGCCATCTAATAAAATATCATAAACAATTAATAAGTACCTTTGGCGAGTACTTTCATACATGTACATATAACCCATTCGTACCCATACTAAATCCTTAAGTCAAATTTTAATCCTAATTCATTTTTCTTAAATAATTTATTATTTTGACCTCTTAAATCAATTTTAAATTCTACCTATTTGATTCATTTTATATTTTAATAATTTTAATCTTTCCCTAGTTAATCTAAACTCGGCTCTGATACCAATTTGTAACACCCCCGCCAACCCGAACCCTTTTTCATTTAATAAAACTCGAGATGGGGAAAATCCACGAGGGTTCGAATCAACGGGCGTGCTACCGCCGCACTTATCTCCTTGGAAATAAATGCAAGGCTAGATTAAAGCATACTAAATTCAAATAAATTAATCCTTACAACCAAGTAAATCGTTCATTAAATATTACTAATTATTTAAGTGTTTCGAGTTCCAAGCGGAGGCTAAATCATAAGCTAAGTGGATGACAACTCTAAGTGATCTCCCTTTTGTTCCCCCGTCGATCACCCACCCGCACAAATACATTGAAAAGAAACAAGAGAGACAAGCTCCCAAAAAATCGAAAAAGCGAGTAATTCCAACTCCATCCCGTAAAAATACTTAAGTTGAAAATATATTGTAAAATAGTAGATTAATAGGGTTGAAAATCGTAGCACACATACACATATATATATACAGTGAATAATCACATAATTAATCCAATTATTTAAGGAGAGGAAAGAGAACGCCGAAGGCAGGGGTCAATCCCCTGTAACCACTTACTTCAACATTGTAGGCCGGGGTCAATCCCCTGTAACCACCTACGGATAACATAATGGCCATAATAACAGAGTCCCTAGTGTGCACACCCCTTCTACTTGGATCACAACAAGATAGAAGGAAGACAAGAATGTAATAATCAGCATAGTAACCAGAGAACCCTGTAGGGGCCGGGCCGAACCTCTCATACAGGGCAACCTCGTTCATCATTTTCCTCCGATATTTCACTTTACGTGATTAACATCTTTTAATTCAAGTCATCACATAAATCACGTACACAATTACGTCATCGTTGTTCAATCCAGTGTGAATATATTTCATCCATCATAATCTCAAACCATTCATAGCGGTTTCAATAACTCATTTCACAACCGTCACTTGAGTTCATTTATTACTTCAGATTCATAATCATTTCATTATCACAAGTTCATGCTAATTCCAACTTTCATAAAGTCTCAATATTAATAACAATAATAATATTCATGATAATCATAATGATATATAGTAATAATAATAACAATAATAATCATAATAATAATAATAATAATAATCATAATAATAATAATAATAATAATAATAATAATAATAATAGTAGTAAAAATAATAATAATAATGTAATAATAATAATATAATAATAATAATGTAATAATAATAATAATAATAATAATAATAACCATAACATTACTAAATGATATTAAGCTGTTTTAATAACGTTATAATAAACATATTTGTCATATCATATATCGTCCATAATCATGATTCATAATCGAAATCCATAGTCGTTGTCCATTTTGTCCTTCATATTCATAATTCGTATTAAGTCGATAATCCATAATTATAGTCCATACTTATAAATTTTATAAGCACATAATCACGTAATCAATTCATTTTATACTAATGGGATCTATGTTTAGATGGACATCGGAGATTACCTCGTGATGCGTGCCCAAAAGTTAAGTTCACGAACGAATTAACACTCTTGATATTCCTCGTCTACGCAATCGGAATCTACATTAAACGTTAACGAGATCTAAGTTAGTTACCTAAATAACCCCTTTTTATAAGATAAACAAATTTAAATAATTCAAATAACTTAAATAAATTCTTAATTAATTTAAGAGAGTTTATAAATCAAAGTTTATGGTTTTTAAATCAATAATGAAATCATTTTAAGTAATCAAAGATTACTTCAACTTTATTTTTATTAGCTTAAACAACTATTTTAACATAGAAACCTAACTTCCTTATACTCATTTTATTTAAGAAACATTTTCAAGTTATAAAAGATTAACTTAAACTAAAATATACTAACTTAATTAAAGTAGGCTAGTTTAGGAAAGTCATGGGTTTTAGTTTAAAAAATAAAATAAACAAATAAAGCTAAAATAAAGTGGAAAGAGGGGGGGTTGTTTACTGATTCAAAGAATCAGTTTCATTCACCCAAACAAAATAAAAAAAAAGAAACGAAGGAAGGAAGGGAGACAGGGAGACAGGGAGGAAAGAAGCAGAGGAGGACGAATCAGGGGGGAAGAAGAGGAGAGGTTGGCGGCGCTGGTGGTTTGATGGTGGATTTCCGGCGGTGAAGTCAGGTGGTTCGAGTGGTGGTTCAAAGGAATCAGGGGAATTGTTAATGGTGGTTTGAATTTTCATTTTTAATTTTCAAAATCAAAAATCAGAAATTAAGGAAGAAGATAGAGGATTTGAAGCAAACCTTTTGAGATTGTTTGCTTGAGTAGTTTGGTGAGAGTAAATCAGTATTTATAGGAGGATTTGGTCAGAAATTTGGAACTTTGGTCAAGCTCCATTAATGGTGGAGGTGAGGTGAGGTATGGTGAAGTATGGTGTTGAGATTGATTTTTGACCACTTTTCTCCCAAAATCCGGGATTGTGGATTGAGTTCTGACAAGAACTGTTGAGTTTGTGGAAAAAAAAATCTGACCTTTGGCTCTATTGGTTTTGTACGTGAGGAAGGAGGAAGGAGGAAGATGGTGATCTTTGATGATCACGTTTTCTTTTCCTTTTTTTTTTTTTTTTTGCTAAGTATTTTGGGCTTATGGCTTTTAGACAAGGTATTGGACAATGGGCTTAGAATTACATTCAACATGGTTTAGTTTAGGGTACTTGTTTAAACGAAGTGGAACTTCAATAAAAATGGTCCCTACTTATTTAGAATAACGAAAATAATTTATTTAAACAAAATACATTTCAATTGAATTATTTAAATAAACTCGTTAAATAATTCAAAACTAAATGAAATTATTATTTTAATAAACATTGTTATCAAATAAAATCGCATTATCATAAAATAAATTTTAAGTAGAAATAATATTAAACCTTAATAAATAATAAAATAAATTTCGAAATTTCAGGGTATTACAATACTTGTCTCAAAAAACTCTCACATAATATAGAGAAGTGTTTCACTTATTTCAAAATGGACGAAGTACTACTTTCCAAACAATAATTGTTTCTTGCACCAAAATATTCTCCTATTCACTTTTATGACATAGTACGCCTAGGTGGCGTGCTTGACAATCCTAGAAAAAGTCAAATTCAAAATGAATGAAAAGATAAAAAAGAATTAAAATTGGTAATATTTTGCATAATTATCTACGCGACCATAGAATAGAAGAAATTATGGAGTACGTCAACAACTTGAAAATAAATGTAATAAAACAATACTTGATTGCATTCATTAATGAGAATAAATATCCAAGATATCATCTCTTTGTAACTCCAAATAGAAGAGTAAAATTAAGTTGTGTGCTTGTGTGGCGACTGTTAAAGCAGATATACGGGGACCGCATATAGAAGTAAGGAAATCTGCAACTAGTTGAGCAAATATATATGTGGGGACCACACATATGCAACTAGTCGAGCAAATATAAGGACCGAACATAAACTAGAAAGTTATGAGAGTTTTTTCATGACCAATTGTGCAGATTCCCAGGTTGTACATCGATAGAAAGTTAACTTGGTCGAACAAGGGACTTCCATAACCATTCATTCTAACAAGACGAGGATTAAAAATAATTGATATTTAAAGGACAAAACAACTTTTAGGATTCATTCTTCAAAGGCTTTTAAATCCATTAATTCAACATTGCTTTTTTTCTCACCTTCTTTGATCATTACACTCTATCATTATTAAGTGCTTTAAGCAATTAAGCCCATCTATAATCCCAACTTGAAAAGAAATTTAAGAAAAAAAAGACTTTCACCCTTGTCGATCACCTATCACCAACTATTTGATAAAGATCATTCTCTAGTTAAAAAGAATCTAATATATTGAATTACATCATGTAGATTCATCACTAAGAATATCATGTGCATAAGTAATCTTACGTCTAAAGATGGCAATGACAATCAATAGATAGGTAAATCTATAAAGAAAGTCTAGACGTGGTACAAAGGGTAATAAAAATTAATCGAAAAAAATTAAAAACACATGTATGGAGATACAACTCTAATCTCTTGGGTATCCATATGAAACTTTGAAAACTATATACTTCCTCCGTTCTGTTTTAAATGAAACATTGGGTGAAATGACACTATTTATTGATCAATTTTGACTCCAATTTATCGCCATTATATAAAGAAAAACATAGTCAAGTGAGATCTTGTTAGATTCGTCTCGATGCATATTATCAAATTATAACTTTTTTATATTTTTTACTTAACTTTCCATCATAGAAATCCATATTGCAATAACACGTTTGGAAAGTTGGTTGGCCATTTTGATCCATTAGAGAATTCATTAAACTTAATAGAGATTATAATGGAATAACAATTATGATGCCAATATTCTCTTATTATTATTTTTTAAAATATTTTTGTGAAGTACTTTTTCAAAAGTATGAAACATTGTCAACCTTTTTATAAATGGTGATACACTTTATCAATATTATCCCTTATTTAAGACAAAAAGTTACAAATGTTTCCATTATAAAACTCACAACGTCACCCCATAGTTTTTTCTATTAGAGACTTCAGATGCACCCTAAAAATCAGGGACACATATCAACAAAGCCTTTCTTTTACACTCATACATACGCTTTAGCGATTTATTCTTAATTTGATTTGAAACTGTAAAATCCACCCCATAAAAAAAAAATTTAATTTTATAAGATACTTATTTAATACTCTATTCGTTCTCTTGTTGTTGTAACACTTCCTATTTGGATGTTCCAATTTAGTCGCAACATTACCTCTCTTGGATATTCTTATTCTTTTTTTGAGGGGTTGGGTATTCTTATTCTCTTTATCTCTCTTCTATCACATGAATCTCCATTTTATCTCTCTCTCCTTACCTAAATTATTATGCTTCCTTATATATTGCGACAAAATCATAACAGAGTAAGTAAAAAATAATGCCAAAATCAAATCATAAATAAGTAAATAACTACCTATAACCACCCCTTCACCACTTACTATAAATAAACCCTTCACACTCCCTCATTTGCTAGAAAACCCATATGATCATTGTCTAATTCAAAACCTTTATGGATAGAGTCAAGTGAATTTTGCTGTGTAATGGAGGGAAGCAAGATAAGAGAGAAAACGGTTAAAAAATAAAAAAATCGAACTTTAGCGATGATGAATGAATAAATAAACTGAGTTAAAACAAGAATCTCTCTCTATCTCTTTTTCCCTTTTTGTTTACATTTTACCCGACTAAAGTCTAAAAAGATACTCAAAAACAAAGAACTAGAAAAAAGAAGACGAAGAAGGAGAGGAGAGAGAAAATTTTAACCAAAAGTTGAACAGCAAAAAAAACCTTTCAAATTCCTCTTCTTTCTCTCTCCTCAAATCCGCCATTGATGTGAGCTTAAGCAACTAACAACTATGTCGAAGATGAAGCATCTCCTTCGGAAGCTCCACATCGGTAACGACCATCACAATCGCCATCACGCGGCTCGTCGAATACCTAATAATCGAACTCAGTCCACGGAAACTTCGGAAACGACGCCGCCTTCGATTTCTTCGTCGACTTCATCATCGCCGCCTTCGGTTTCTTCGTCGAGTGATCCGGCGGCGCGGGAGTCGTCGTCGCCGGCGACGACGACGTCGGCGGCGGAGAATGTTAGCGTGAGTGTAAACAGGAGAAATCCGGCGGATTTCAATTTCATTGAGGAGGATTTTCAGCTTCAGTTAGCAATGGCGATCAGCGCCTCGGATCCCGAGCCTCGAAACGACGACGAATCCGACCACCAGATCATGGCAGCTAAGCAATTGAGCCTAGCGTGTTCGCCTTCGGTGCCTGATAATGAACGCCTTAGTGAATTTCTGGCGCTTAAGTATTGGGTTAGTCTTTCTATTTCAATTTTAGGTTATTGAATTTTGAGGTTTTTGCAATTATAAATGGTGATTTGGGATGAATTGAGCTGAAATGATGGCGTTTTATTGGTAATCTAGGTATTGATGGCATTTATATTTGGTATTGTTTTGTTTAATGAAGAAGGGCGTATGTGTTTATACCATGTCGGTGTAAATTTTGAATAATGTTTTTTAGGTGAAGGTTAAGAGGTCATGTAGATTGATTTTGTTACGGATTTTGGCTGTAACTGGGGTTAAATTATACTCTAATGGAACCTTCTGTGCTGTGCATGAGCTATTTATGGATCATGTTGAGTGTTGGTATTGATTAGTTTTGTTTTTGTCGGTCTTTGCAGAACTACAATGTTGTTCAATATGATGAAAAGGTAGTGGATGGATTTTATGATGTTTATGCTATCGCTTCGCATTCAATAGCACAAGGGGAAATGCCATTGCTTGTGGATCTTCAAGCTATTTCCATTTTGGGTAACTTTGATTATGAAGTTGTCTTGGTGAACCGGTCTGTTGATATTCAGTTGCAGCAGCTCGAGAATAAAGTGTATGCTATATCAGTTGAGTCTAGAGTTCTAGGACATGGGATGTTGAATGGTTTAATTCAGAGGTTAGCCGACCTTGTTGTTGATAGATTGGGTGGTCCTGTTACTGATGCTGAAGAAATTACGAAGAGGTGGCAAGTGAGAAGTACTCAGTTGATGGCTTCTTGCGACTCCATTGTTCTTCCTCTTGGTTGTCTTGATATTGGGCTCTCACGCCATCGTGCCTTGCTTTTTAAGGTTTGTAGTCTTTACCTTTGTTCTAGTGTTTCCTCTTTATTGCTCTAGTGTTGCAAACAAGATAGAAACATTGATGGCAGGGTTACTATTATCACTAAAGTTTTTGGTTTATAATCCTATCCTTTCAAGCATTTTCACATCTATGAACTTGATGGACTGGTTTTTGTCAATGTATACTTGTGAATAACTAATTGGTCATCTTTTGAAAAGTCATGCTTGTTGTGCATGAGACACTAGTAGTTTTGCTAGTGTAGGCTTTATCTACTTTATTTCTGGTTTATAGATGTTAATGCTGTACAATTATGGTTCAGTTTAATTCTTTGTGTGGTTTATGGCTTCTATGCTTTGGCTAACTTCTTAGTGTATAATCTGAGTTGGAAAATGTTAAAATTTCCTACATAAGTATGCTATTAGATAAGAAGAAATTAGCTGTTTAGTTAAACCTTCTGTAGTATCCTTCTTAATTATATGCAAATATGTCCATGTGAATCTCCTTTTCTTTTTATTATTTTTTATTTTACCGCGTTTAGGACATTGAGATGTAGGGATGAATATTCCAACCTCCTTTTTTTAGTTGTAACACTTGCCTATTTTGGAAGTTTTAGATTAGTTGGAAACATACCCATTTAGCTTGTGGTTTCTCTCTCTCTTTCTCTTCATCACATGTGCCCTTTTACCTTCTCTATGTACCTCTCTCTCACACATGTGGGTCTCCTAAAACCCCTTTGCTCCCACCATGTGGCAACTAAAAAGATTACACTGAGGAACAAATAAGTAAAGGTCTTGTTGACTTGGAAAATGACTTATAGATGGACCAAATTCAGGTATGTGGTTGCATCGTCATTGTGTGGAAAGGATGTAGTTAGTGCTCTGTCGGGCCTTTGTGTCTTAGCAACTATTCTATAGTTTTTGACTATGTTACCCTGACTTGAGTACTACTTGTGTACCCATGTCCAAGTGTCCAACTCGGCTACTATAAGAAAATTTTCTATGCTTCTTCCCCAAAATGAAGTCTTGAAGTTTCCAAAGACAAGCCGGAGTATCAAGGATCTGACTGGGGTACTTGAGATAAATTGAAGAGCTTGAGTAACATAGATTTCGGATGCTATGATGACATTGTAGATGAGAAAAATGTGCCTGCTTCCTATATGGTTCTTATATGGTTCTGTGTGGTATTTGGAGGTATGTGGTTAGATTGTTGTTGCTTCAAGGTGCTGGTGCTCATGCATTGATCATTGATGTCTTGGTGGTTGTAGGAAAAATTATGAGAACAAGAAGTCTTAGGTTTTTCATTTGGTGTTTGAAGAGGGATGTATGGCATATTGTTATTGGGCTTCCTTCTAGTTTTTGTTAGTTTTTTGTTTCATCTGGAACTGTTTGATATGCAGCTTATCATCCGTTTTGCTAGGGATCCATTGACTGGTATCAACTGGCTTTTGTATATGGTTTTGCGTTACGCTGTGTTGATATGATTCCTTCTTACCTGAATGTAGCCGATGCAATTTGAAGATCCTTTTGTAAATTTTGTACCAGGTACTAGCTGATAGGATTAATCTTCCATGCATGCTTGTAAAAGGGAGTTTGTACACAGGCACTGATGAGGGAGCTATAAACTTGATTAAATTTGACGATGGAAGGTATGGGATATTTTCTTTGGTTTTAGAAGGCTGTGAAGCATTGCAGGGTCAGATTCCAGTTTCTTGGCTGTTTCAAATCTACTTTTTACGTTTTCTCAACTCCAGAACACTGACTGTGACAGACTGACAGTGTGACCTCCTTCCCTAATTTTTTTTATCTGCTTGGGAAGCAGCTCCCTGATTTCTTAATATGCAATGCCTTTCTTTTTGTATTGCAGCGAATACATAATTGATTTGATGGGTGCTCCGGGGACATTAATTCCATCAGAGGTGCCTAGCAGTCTTCTTCTGGACACTGCACTGGAAGCACGGGGTTTGTCTGACAGTGCTGCTGTTGTCAGCAACTTAAGTTTGGCTTTTGACAAAGTGGTCGGGTTAGACGGAAATATACGTGATATTGTTGTGGTTCCCAAAGTTCATGGCTCCAATTTGGAAGAAGCAGTCTCCTTAAGTACACAAGCAAAACATGTGAATGAGATTACTGTTAGATCTGATTTGAGCGAGAGGTCTAATTATGCTTTCGAGAAGCCTGTTAGATCAGGATCCAGTTTGTATGATTGCTCACCAAGTGCTATGGAAGAAGCATCACTGGCACAAGAAAAGAAAGTCAAGGATGTTTCTAAATATGTAATAAGTGCGGCGAAGGATCCTGAATTTGCACAGAAATTGCATGCCGTTTTGTTAGAGAGTGGTGCGTCGCCACCAGCAGATTTGTTTGTGAATATGAGTCCTAGTATTTTGCGTGAAAAGACATTACTTGAATTAGTCCAACGAGGGAGACAAGAAATTCTTTGCTCCGGAGATACTTACAACTTACAGGATCATAGGTTCGAGATGCCACTCATATGCCACTTTGGATTGCCGTCCTTGAACAATTGTGATAAGTGTGAAGAGAGTGTTGATAATGCAACACAACATAATTTGCATCTCGATGCAGATCTTCTGTGTTCTCCTCGACCTGATGCTGATGTTGCTTTTGTTGCTGAACCTAACAGAATGAACAAGAGTGGTGCTACAGGTGCTGTTTTGTTTTCTAAATTCATTTTAATTGGACAGAGGATCTTCATGTGAGGGTATTACTTATGAGTGTTGTTCTTCTACTGCAGCTGACTCTTCAAGGGGGTTATCTAGTCATGATGGACAGCCTTCTCGGGATTCTAGAGGAATTTTTTTGGAACAAACTAAATCAGGTGAAGAACCTTGTGTTCAGCTGGAGACTGTCGAGGAACACACTGAGTGCTTTAGCCCCATCTCTGGTGAGGGGGTCTGCCATGTGCTTGGTGAGTTTGCAGAATGGGAGATACGTTGGGAGGATCTTCAGATTGGAGAAAGAATTGGTATAGGTCAGATTCTCTACTTCCTCAAAAGTTGGAAGTTATTTAGAAAATTTAGTCAATGCTGAAGTATCAGTATTGTGGTTTGAATTCCCTATCTAAAAATTAAATAATACTTTCTCCATTGTGTATTCTGGATAAATCATATTTTGGGTGATTCAGTTGCTTTCTTCTTTTTAATCTTTTCTCCCTTATGGTAAGGTTATTGACTTATTTCCCTACATCCTTAACTTCAAGTATTGGCTTAGACCTTGCATGTGGCTCAATCAAGCTCATGGAATGGATAGCTTGAAATGTCTTATAATTCTCTGCGTTTATGATATTCTTGGTATTTGTAAACGGAGTCAAGACCGTTGTACATCATTTAGATCTCTGCAACCAACATAATGATCAATGGTTGATCATACGTGGGTGTATGTCTTATGTTGGCAGGTGAAAATAATTTGAGCTTGTCTTTTTTTATTTTCTTCAGGTTCCTTTGGTGAAGTTTATCGTGCAGATTGGAATGGCACTGTAAGTTCCTTTGATACTAGGCTGATCCTGCAACAATTTCTTTTTAATGTCGTCAAAAGTTCTGTGTTTTCGTACGCCATCCACTTGGTTGGAATTTATGGATTGTTAAAATTGCTGATCTTCATGCTTTGAAGGCTCATACAAAGTGAGTTTGATTGGATTATGCAATAAGCTCTTGGTCACTTGATGAATATGTATTAGTTGCTGAATGATCATTTACTATCATTGTAAGGAACCATCACTTAATAAAGAAAAGCAAGTAATAAGCTAGGTAGCACACTTTTTTTTTTCCGCAGCTAGCATTTTGGCTCTCTCAAAATCGTTTTGGAAAACAAAACACATAATAAAGATGCACAAGCATATCAGAAATGCCTGTCTTGGTTGCCCAATCTTCTATTTTGTAAGACTGTTAGTTTGAAGTGTTCCTTAATGTGTGGAAAGTGTAAATTGCACTTTACACATGCGCTTTCAGAAACAATGAAAAAAGAAAATACTTTCTATTGGAGGACATCACGTGTTTGGAACTTCACTAAGCATAGAAGCAGATCCATAGATTTCTGTTTTCCTCTCTTATTTTATTTTGCTATATTGGTTCACATCAGTACCTCAAACCTCCTAACCATATGGATCTTGACTGGTCCACCCTTTTCTGGAGCTTTTTTGCATATTTTTCTGTGTGGAGCACTCAATATTCTTGCTTTTAAAGTCTACAGAGCTACTCTCCTTGGACTTTTCAACCTGAAGCTATGTTTGTTCAGATGACATTTCTTTCTCTCTCATCTGACCTCCCTATCATCTCCTCTTCATTCTATATGCCAAGTTTTCATATAGAATGATGAGGGGAGAGACGAAATTAAAAAGAAATTGCTGCAGGATCAGCCAAGTCTTTTTATGAAACTGTTCAAAAAGTCTAAGACAGTGCTATTATTTCTTTTTAGCACAAGTTTTAATGTGCCTGATTCACGAGCAAAATCGAGGATATTGCCAATGTTAAAATTGTTTTGATCAAACTAGATTGTACCTCCTTCTATGTGCTAATAAGCCCATATGAAATTAATTTGTTTTTATGGGTTTATGAGTTAAAGAGTCCCCCACTTTCTCAAAGGGTGAATTGATTGGCATACCTTTGTGCCTTTTGTTTAATTTGCATCAAAGACATATCACATATCTAGTATGGGCTCAGTGGGTGTACAAGAACCCACAAAGGAATTTCCTATCGAGTCATTGTAACCGGCACACGTGTGTGGCCCTCTTCACCGAAATCAGTTAGTTACCCATTAGAAAAAGCATTCCCACAAGATTAAAAATCCATCCCTCTCTCTGGCTCGTCATGATATTTAATTATATAGAAAAGGTAAGGAACACCTGGTTCTGACTTCTATTCTGCTTGCCTCTACCGCTGCACCTGAATATCTGCTACAAGCCTAAGTCCTGTACTTCTATTACTTTCCTTTCTTATTTTTGCAAGAGTCCTATAACTAGCCATTCACCTGCTACAGAGTGATTGATGTCTTTTCTTTGTTGTCCTTTGTGCCATTTATTCTCAAAACAAAAGCACCAGAATTATTTGTCCACAGGTTATTCACTTACCTACTTGGCTAGTTGGCTCCATTCTTTTTGATTCTAAGCTTTCTACTTAGGATTTAAGCTAGCTAGATGCTTTTATACTGAATTGGTTCTTGTTTAATGTATGTCACTTAGATATGAGAAAGTTCCCTTGATTTAGTATTTAGCTTGTTAGAGCGTGGGCCGTGGACAAATGAATAGATTAGAGTTTCTTATTTAGGAAAGATCATGTAGAGAAGTTACCGTCCTAAGATTTCTAAAAAGGAACAATTGGCCCTTTGCTTGTGTTATCTTTGAACCCACATGCTGAAATTCTAGGACACACCATTGATTTTCATGCATTCATTGTAGTACTATTGAAGTGAGATCGGGGAGTAATATTATATGTGCATTACATTTGCACTTCTTACATGGACACTCCTAATGTGATTTGAGAGATATTGGTAGTACAAGAGTTCAGTTTAGTACTTTGCTATTTGTCTCCCTTTTGCCGCTTTTGTCTGCATAGCTGTGCCTATTTGTTGTTCATGTCTTAATGTTGACTCTCCTGTTTGTGCATATATGAGGGCTATGCTTGCTGCAACATTTGGTGGCCTTGCTGCATTAACCAATGTAGCTAATAAATGTGCCCTTTGCAGGAAGTTGCTGTTAAAAAGTTCTTAGTCCAAGACTTAACTGGAGATGTGCTTGTTCAGTTTAAATGTGAAGTAAGCATTGATTTGTTGACTTTTCTCTTGTTATTTGTTCTCTTCGTGATTCTAGCTTTTTCTTAAATTGATTTGCTTGCTAATATATTTAAGCTGGGTTTCTGTAGGCGGAAATGATGATAAGGTTGAGACATCCTAATGTTGTTCTCTTTATGGGTGCGGTTACTCGTCCTCCAAATCTCTCAATCCTTACAGAGTTTCTTCCCCGGTTAGTTCTACACCTATTCACAGCAGTTTCATATTAGATTGCATGTAGTTACTTTGAAACTATTGTTGAACTTTTGGTTATGGATTATGCATACCATCAGTTCAGAGATTTTATCTGCAGTTAAGACATTACAAATGTCTGGTGCTTTTTAATCTCTCCCCCCCCCCTCTTCCCTGTGTGGTGATATAGGGTGTTTTTTTTGCGAAATTATCCTTACAGAGTTTCTTCCCCTGTTAGTTCTACACCTATTCACAGCAGTTTCATATTAGATTGGATATAGTTACTTTGAAACTATTGTTGAACTTTTGGTTATGGATTATGCATACCATCAGTTTAGAGATTTTATCTGCAGTCAAGATTTACAAATGTCTGGTGCCTTTTAATCTCCTCCCCCCTTCCCTGTGTGGTGATATTAGGGTTTTTTTTTTGCGAAATTATCCATGGTGACTCTGTACAGTTTTCCAAGATAACCCTATTGCACAACAATAAGATGTCTCCAGGGTTATGGATTATGCAAACCATCAGTTTAGAGATTTTATCTGCAGTTAAGATATTACTGATGTCTGGTGCTTTTTAATCTCCCACCCCCTTCTCTCCCTGTGGTGATATGAGGGTGTTTTTTTTTTTTTTTTTTTTTTTTTGAGAAATCATCCATGGTGACCCTGTACTTTAGAGTTTAGACAGTTTTACAAGATAACCCTATTGCACAACAATAAGATCTCTCCAGGGTAATATATAATATCCTAGAGTGTTTTTAAATGTTTAGGATTATTTTAGAGATTACCCAATGAGTGAGGGTCATGGTACAAAAAAGTCTAAACTTTTTCCTCTTTTTTTATTCAACAATGTGGATCTCTAGTATCTGCACTATGTTGTTGTTGATGAAATAGAGGCTTTATGCAGTTCGAGTGTGTTAGGTTGAGGTGGGGGCTGGCTGCAGCCGGCTAAAAAGACGTGAAATTGTAGATGTTTGAACTTTGAGGGGCACCCAATGGAAGTGCAATATTATTTTAAGGATAGTTTTGCAAATAGGGGATCCAGCATGGAAACAC
Source organism: Beta lomatogona (assembly GCA_947646795.1). NCBI lineage: Eukaryota > Viridiplantae > Streptophyta > Magnoliopsida > Caryophyllales > Amaranthaceae > Beta > Beta lomatogona. The sequence goes on along the minus strand of CANSNZ010000028.1, from coordinate 65,724 downwards.
ACAATTGTTGGAGTAAACAAATAAATGAGTGTGTGGATATACAATACCCAAGGCTTTGTAGAGCTCTTATAACACAATTCTATCAAATAACTTTTTCTAATGAATTTATTGATGAAATCTCACTTATGTTAGTGAACCAATACAAAAGTTAATATAGGTGTTTTAAACACATAACCAAATGAACTAAGTATTCCCAGTAAGCCATATTCATCAGATGCATGTACTTCCATGATACTGCAAACCGTAAAGTTTATGTAGCAAACTTTTTCTGTGCAACAAGTGTTAAATACTGGTGTCAATTTTCCAACAACGACATTTTCTTTTCACCTTTGTGCTTCCCTTCTGAATATGATTTTGTTGTTATGCAGCGGGAGTTTGTACAGATTATTGCATCGATCTGGCTCTCAAATCGATGAAAAGAAGCGAATGAAAATGGCTCTTGATGTGGTATCATGTCAAATATTGTTTCAGAAATTATTTTTCTTATTATGCAGTTCAATCTTTTTAAGTTTTTGATCCATTTTACTTAAATGCAGGCTAGGGGAATGAATTATTTGCACACAAGTCATCCTACTGTTGTCCATCGAGATTTAAAGTCGCCCAATCTTCTTGTTGATAAAAATTGGGTTGTCAAGGTTAGTTCATACTGCAATATGGATCGAGTCTTTGAACTTTGATAATATGCTTTGAATTTTTTTTAGGTAACATGTTATTTAACTATTTGGATCGGGAAGGTTGTAGTTTCTGGCTATATCTAGCCCGGGCTCGATTTAGCAATCTTGGACACTTGTTTGATGAACAGTCATTAAGGTGGTTCATGCTTTGGACAGACTCAGATTAGATTCAAGCCTGCTAAAACATTCTGAGCTATATCAGATGATACCTGCTAGCTCGTTCACCTATGGCTATATATTTGGAATTTAGAGTCTAGAATTTGGCAGAACTTAATTCTTTGATGTTGTCTGCAGGTCTGTGATTTCGGTTTGTCACGCTTGAAGCACCACACTTTTCTGTCATCAAACTCTACTGCTGGAACGGTAATGCTTTGTTTCTAGTCATGCTGGCCTTTATATGTAATGTGGTATATTGACTACAGTCTCTAGTGTTACTATACACAAGACACTTGAGCAATGAACGAGAAAACTCTTTTGTTTGCCTTCTATCAATTTTTACAGTATATGACCATACATGAATTAATTCAAATCTTCTAAAAAACATCACCAGTTTGCCTAGCTAGAGAGACTGTGCACTATGGCTCTTGCACTTGATACCTTTTTAGTCTAGCACCTTGTCAACTATGACAAGCACTTGCCTGTGCATGGTGGTTTCAGACTTAATTTTATTTGTTGTTTTCATTTCAATCAAGGAAAATTGTCAACAAGTGAAACATAGAATGATAATGCTTCATTCAATAAAATTCATGTGATGAGTCCCTTGCCCATCATGCCATTCAGCCATTAAACAATAATACGTGCTGGTCATTTTTCCAACAATTCTTTGAGCCTCAAATGGTGTTGATTGTAGCCTTTGAGATTCAGGACTTTATACCTCTGTTGCCTCTTCTCTACTAGCATTTCCCGCTAAACGTAGTATTTCCTGCTAGGCTGAATGTTAATGGTTGCTTGACAATAGTGGCGTAAGATGCATGATGCTAGTATAGGGTAGTTTGTGCTTGGGGGAATGCTAGGTGGTTGCATAGATTCAAGTTGGTGCAGGTAACTCTCAGGGAGTGAGAATTGTATTATCCAACTGAAATTGTTGAGTCCAAATTACATTTCTCATTTTGATCATAGTCCAGAGTTAATAACTTGAACAGGATTAGCATGAGGGTTCTAAAGTATCTAGTTTGAAGTCAACATAGTTTCCTGGCCTTCGATCAAATGTCAACAACAATACTAAAGCCTTGAGGCGCGTTCTCTTTACTTGAATTCTCCAGAACTCATATGAACTTAATTGAACTTATTGAAGTTAATTTTATAAGGTGTTAAAACTTATCTGAACTTAATTGAGCATATTAAACCTGAAACTTATTGATGTAAGATGAAGAGAAAGAACCCTTAATCCCATATCTCCAGTGGTCATCCATGTAGACCCTTAGTGCTAGAATTCACCTAACATTAGCTTGTATGAGTTCTATTCTATGCTTTCTAATACCATACTCTATGTTTTAGGTATTTTGTATTGTTTTTTATTATGGTGTTATTGCTAATTTAATTATCACTAGGAGCAAACACTATCTATCATTTAAGCCTCTTTGTAGGGCTTTTATGAAAGATTTCAATATGTTACACCTTGCTTTAATATTCTAGCTAGTTATTAGGCCTGGGCTATGCCCCGGGTAGAGAACATTTTCATTTATTAATATTATACATTAAAATAATAATACTTAATAACACTTGGTCTAGTGGTTAAGACTTTAGTATATCAACTTGAAGTCACGGGATCGAATCCTATAGCATGCAACTTCTAATTTTTTTTATTGTATGTCCATTACATGGAGTAAAATGCCCTTAGGGAGAGTGCCATGTTTCACCGTTCCTTGTTTAGGAACGCCTTTTAATATATTAATATATCACTTGCAACACCCGACTCGCCTCCTGTTGCCAATAGGCAAGGGTGTCTCTGTCTTCAAATAGAATCTTTGCTTGTACCTTCTACTGCACAAAACCCATTCCGCACTAGGCTTGCTGTCAGAAAGGCAAGAGCACCACAACATCTTCAGGTGTTTGTGAGTTGTGACACACCGCCTCTATTCCCTTCTGTCAGGTGTTGTATGCTCCCACAAAGCTAATTTCTTCGTACCATTCTTATATCCCTCGATTCAAGCCATTTTTGGCCTCCAGCTTTTGGAATCTTCATAATCTCAACTCTCCACTACTCTTCAAGCTAACGTCTCGCATGCCTAATTCAACATAACCTGTTCTTTTGTGTCTTATCATCCATATCAGTTTTTCCAACTTTCTTCAATATATTTCCTTGCTGAATTCTACTTGGGAATGTTTCCCACACAATTTTCAACATACGCATCTTTGTTACCCCTATCTTGCTAACATGATCCTTCCAAATCTGGCCCACAAAATAGCCTTGGTGTAATAGTTGGCCTACAAAAAATTTCTCTTAACCTTAGAGGTACGTTACGATTACACAGTAAGCCCGTTGGTGAAACTTTAGACTTGTAAATTTCAAGGAAATTTCCCAAAAAGTACGCAATGGCCAATAGCCATTATACCCCAATTTTCTGAAATCATTCAGGTCACTATATGATAGCCAATATGCCATAACTAGTAACAACAGCCTAGTGCTATTAGAGGAATTTTTCCAAAAAGATAAAACGTAAATAAAATCCTTGTTACTCTTTTTCTTTTGTCTAGCCTTTTTTTCTCTTTCTTTCACTCTCCTCCATCCTTTCTCGCTTCATCACCGGATCTTACCCCCCCCCTCTCCCCTATTCATCACCATCATCGCAACTTAGTGCTCCCAGCCCCCTCTTGCAAATCTCCGAATCCTTTCCTCACCATCACCTTGGCTTCTTGGAAGGTAGATATGGAAGGGGCGTAGCTTGAGGATCATTAATTTTGCTCCTTAATTCCAGCAAAGCCTAGCATGGTAGTCCGCAGATCACAAATTGAAACTTCATACATTTTGTTACTAAACAGCAGAGTTGGAATGAATTTTGGATTTGCCATTAGTGGGGACCTTAACTTATACTTCCTCCGTTTCTAAATAAGTGCAACATTTCCCATTTTACGAAATGTCATAATAAGTGCAACATAGCTCAAAGTGGAAAGTTTTTTCTTTTTATTTACGAAAATGCCATTACTTAATTTCCCAACAACTTAATTAACTTACCATCTACCAACCTAAACAAAACTAATTAATCAACCCACCCAACCCCAACTCATCTCGGCCACCTCTCTCAACCCACCCACCTCTTTTCTCTCTCCTCAACTCAAACCACCACTTTATCTCTCTCTCCTCAACTTAACCCACCACTCTCTCTCCTCAACCCAACTCAACCAACCCAACACCGCGACCAACCCGACGGTACCGGTCTAGGCCCGACACCCGATACCCGGCCCCCCTTCATCGGCGATACAACCTTTCCCTTTCACCCACATCGTCCTCACAATTTCCCCATGCACCGGCCTATTCTCTTGCCTACATCCTCGACTCCCTCCACTTCACCCCGGCGACCTTCACCGCACGCGACTCTCCCTCCTCCTCTTCCGGACCCCCTTCTTTTTCTCTGCCTCTTTCGCATTCTCCAGACCCCTTCTTCTCCTTCTTCTTCGCGACTCTCCCTCCTGGGGTGTTAGTTTATTGGCATCGGTGGAAGGTGTTGGTTTCGTGGGTGGGGGAGGGAAAATGGGGGTGTTTTCGATCAAATTAACCCTAAAAACCCTAGATCTACAAGTTTTAGATGGTTTTGGGCGTGGTTTCGAAGGGGAGGATGTTGGTTTTGGGGGGAGGGGGAGGGAAAATCGGGTGTATTCCGGTGGGCAGGTTTTGGGGAAGGCGGTTTTCCGGTGGGCGAGGGGTGGGGGAGGGGGTAAGATATTTTCCGGTGGTGGTGGCGGTGGCCGGTGGTGGTGGTGGTGTTGTGGTGGATGGCAAGTGGAAGGTGTTGGGGATATAAAGTTGGGTAATTAGCATAGATGTTTTATTTAATTAAGTTGTCTAATTCTCTTTTAAGTGTGGTCCCCAACTTTCTCTCTCTAGGTGCATTGGTCTGTGAGCCACTTCTCTATGTTGCTCTTATTTAGAAACAGAGGAAGTATATAATCCGAGTACTCATATTTTGGATGCTTATGGGTACTACTGGGAAACGTTTTGTAGTTATAAATGGTAGAACTAATGTCCTGTTGATGCATTTCTAGATAGAAGGGCATGAAACTATCTGTATTTCATGATTATATGAATTGAAAATTAAACAAGTAAAGCAAGGACAGGCTCAAAAGTCACAATTTTGACTTTTGAGTAGGTTGCGTACAATTCTAGGTTGTATGGTAGGTTTAATAACTAAATCAAAGGTAGCCAAAGCTCAATTATAACAAATCAATGTCACTAATCCAAATCTGTTTTTTTACTGAAATCTGAAATTTTAAATAAAAATGACAATCCTAATTACACTAGAATATTTAAGCTAATTAAACTACTAGTCTCACACATTTTTAAGAGATAAAACTGTGTACAAATTCTCCTAAAATCACAAACTAATTACAAGATAAAAATCAGAAATTATGTATCCTAATTACACGTCTAACACGACATAATTAATAAAAGAATCATAAATCATAATGCTTGAAAAACACGTAAAACCTAGCCCAAGTGATCAGTATAACCGTGCAAGCTAAACCTAATGCAACCTAAGATATGTAGAATCCCACTTAGAGTAGAATCACTTGGAAACTTGCAGAATTCTTCAAGAAACTTCCAAGAACCTTCCAAGAATCTTCCAATGAGGAAATTCATGAATGACCGCATCACCCATTCAATTGTACTCTTGTATTCAAATGTTCTATATTATGCCTCCAATGTCAATCTCACATACACAGGAAAACTGGGTTCAAAATTAATAATTACCATAATATGTATTCGTATTATACCTTCCATATCGATGGACTCTTAGCTTTGAGCAAACTATTGTATTATACCCCAGAGCTTTATACTACTGTCCAAGGATGTAACTCTTCCAGGAGGCAAAGTTGAAATTAGAGTGTATTTGACATTTTTGCTCCCATCTTTAAAGACATAAAAGTATATCTATAAATCTTTTCACCAACAAATAGAATTGAGGGGTGGATGCTTTAGAAGAATGTGAGCAAATGTTTGATTTAACTTTCTGAACTTCGAAGAATAGGATTGAATATCTGAATTCTCTGTATTGAAGCCATTGGGAATTTACGTAATGTTATTCGCTATCTAATTGCAGCCTGAATGGATGGCACCTGAAGTTCTACGAAATGAGCCATCCAATGAAAAGTAAGTTACGATTAGCCATAGCTTGAGATGCTGATGATTATAGATATACACCTCATGGAATCTTCTTAATGAAACTGCACTCTTCAGGTGTGATGTTTACAGTTTTGGTGTTATATTGTGGGAATTGGTTACGTTATGTGTACCATGGACTGGGTTGAACCCCATGCAAGTAGTAGGAGCTGTTGGGTTCCAGAATAGACGCCTTGTAATCCCTGAAGAAGTAGATGTAAAGGTCGCCCAGATAATTCAGGATTGTTGGGAAAAGTAAGTTGCCTATTCTTTCTGGTTCAGCAGCTGTGTAATTTTGTACTTTCATTGGAAGTCTTAGCTAATGTCGATTCTTGTTGCTGACATGTGCTTTTTTCTCTTTCATGTTTTTACAGTGATCCTCGTTTGAGGCCTTCTTTCTCACAGCTTATCACCCGCCTTAAGGGTCTCAATCGCCTGATTGTACAGAAAAATTAAACAAGTGTGATATATCCATTGTGTTCATAGTTAGGATTTTTTTGCTATGCTCGAAGAGCTGGAGTAATAGGAGCAGCTGAACTGTGGCTGTGTAAACTGGCTTTTTTGTTGCAAAGAAACAGACAGAACACTGAAATGTTAGTTGTTGGTTCATTCGAAGCGGGGACTCGGCACTACCAGTTCAGAAGTTCAATCTTGAGAGCCTTGGACATCCTCAAAATATTCATCAGCTGTGCGAAGCACAGTGGAGGTTGCCATGGGGGTTAGCTGTTGTAGGATTGCAAGTGTTAATATTAAATACTTCGTATATGTGCAAGAAAACTCTGACAAAAGAAAATTTCAACGTGTATAAGTTTAAATGGGGGGAAGGGAGGGGAGGGGGGAAATAAAGTGAATAAAACCACAGTTTTGTGTTTTGTTTCTTTTTTTTCTTTTCATTGTACTATTGTTCTCTAAAAGCAATTGGAATTGTAAACACTTGGTTTATAATTTTATTATTGTGGAATGTAAAGTGGAAAAAAAAGGGAAACACAAGAAAGTTGTTCCCTAAAGTTTTTTTTAGGGGGTGGATTGGACAGATACTTGAGTTACATTGTTTTTGAGAACTTGGGGGGACTCTGCTTTCTGTGTACTCCAGGGGTGATCCCTAACAGCAAAGGTTGTACTTTCTCCACCCCCCTTTCTAGCCTCTTGGTGCACTACATGGTTGAAATTCGTTTACGTCTCTTTTCGTGTCTTTCTGAATCATTGGCATAATTTGTGATATATTTCTCTATATCAGTCGATTATTGTTTGGGGTGCTTTATTGATTTGTAATATTACATGATTTAAACCGAAGGGTGATGCTTCAGTTGCTTGATATGATTATATGAACATGAAACTAACAGAAACTGTTGATATTCAGTTGAAAATTTTGTAGCTAATGGATTCTGTATTTGCTGAGATGTGTGGCAACAAATACTTCATTCAACGGGTTGCTGCAAGAGTGGTCTTTGTAGGCTTTTTTTCTAAGATGATTTGGATAAAGGCTTAGCTTTTTCCTCCCTCATGTTTTGGTTCATTAAAGAGGCCCCAAAGTTTAATTCCACTTAACATTTCTAATTCACTATATCAGCTAAGAAGTTGAATAACCCCTTAACCTTTATTCAAAGTATTCTTAAGTCTTACCCCATATTATTTTATAATAAGAACAATAATTGTATTATTTAAACATGTTTATATTTGGGGATATTACACCATACATCTGATTATACGAGTTTTTAAATACAACTCCAAACAATAAAACGAAAGCGTAATAAAACGTTTAAATCATGCAAATTACTTTGCTTTTGACGGAACTAACTCAAGACTGTACATAAAGTCGTTGGTTCTGTCGTAATCCCCTTTCAGGTTACTTATATCACAATCGATCATATTCATTGTGGCGTTTAGGCAAAAAATAATTTTTTTGAGATAGAACTTCTCGTCTTTTTTAGCACATTTGACTTCTAATTGCAGACCGCCAAATGCAACTTCAACTTCCGAGACTTTGGTCGGTTCTTCTATAATACAAATTATAATATGTGAGATATTACATCGATGCAATAAGCTAAACAGTAAATGAATACAAATTATATCTACATGTTCCCTCAATAATCGTATAGGCATTGAAATATTTGAACAAGTTCAAAGTGTACGAGAAGTATTGTTGCACGGAAAATAATTGTGTCTTTTTTCAGTGATCTTCCCACTCGTGATCCCATAATGTGCTATACTTACTGTTTTCTCCATAAAATTTCAATGTAGGCTACTTGTCATTCATGTCATCTATTATTTCCTTAATCGCAGCCATACTGAACTTTAGCTGAATCAGGTCTTGAATTGTCGGTATATATGGGCCATAACCCGTGGATGGTAAATGCGTTAAGCTTTCGGAATTTGTTATCATACTTAGCACAACTCTCGTGTGGGCCTTTACATAAACTTAATGGCCAAAGTATTGAGAACTTAAAACTTAAGAGTATTGGGTCTATACCCTGGGCTATATCGGGTCGTGGCAAGTTGGATGTAATGAAAAAGAGATTTGGGGATAAAGACAAAAATAAAAAAGAACACGTAAAATATCATTTGTAACATATTTCTGAACAAATCAGAAAGACAAGGATGATAAGAAAATTGAAGTAAAATGAAAGAGATTTGGGGTAAAGGCAAGTTTGCAACTTAAGTGTGGCATTATATATGGCATTATAGAGGGAAGAGAGGAAAAGTTGGTGTGCCATGAGAGGAGTGTGAAGAGTAGAAGAGTTGGTGGGCCATGAGAGGAGTGTGGAGAGAGGAAGGGGGTCTGAAGTGTGAAGATAGGAATGAGATTTGAAGTGTGAAGAGAGAGAGAGAGAGGGGTTAAAGATCATTAGATGAAAAGCATATAGCAATATAAAGTCATCATGACTGATAATAGAGTCATTTGTTCATGGTATGTTCATATAGCAATAGAAATACAAGTACTTAATCCTAGTATACTAGAGGAAAAAAAGCCATTTGCTGTTGTAAAAGGGCTGCGGTTGTGTAGAAAACCGCAGCCCTTCCATTAAGGGCTGCGGTCAGGACCAAAACCGCAGCCCTCAGTGCACTAAAGGGCTGCGGTTTTGGTCCTGACCGCAGCCCTTAATGGAAGGGCTGCGGTTTTCTACACAACCGCAGCCCTTTGTTTTATTTTTCCCACCCAAAATAATCGCGCTCTCATTAATTCTTCCCTCCACCCAATTTTCATTCAATTCACGAACTCTCTCCACGCAAAGAAATAAAACACCCGAGCGCCCTAGCCTGCGAAATTGAACCACCCCCCGAGCTCCACCCTCCCGTGCACGCCACCCTCCTACGCGCCATCCCCAGCGCACCACGCAGACCCCTGAGCTCCACCCTCCTGTGCGGGTATCGTAGCTTGCAGTGCCGAAAACCACCTGAGCGCTGCCACCCTCCGTTGCGCACCAACCACCTGTGCGCCTAAACCCTCCAACACCGAGAAAAAGAAGCCGCAGCCGGCGGCTTCCACTAAAGATCGGCGGCTCAGCAACGCCGAAAGGTCGGCCTACTTTGGGAGGAGAGAAGCCGCTAAAGTCCTTCGAACTGTTCTTCAAGGCGACGCTCGACGCTGAGTTGTTGGCTCTATAAAATCCCTCATTTTTAGCCCTTCCATTCGTAACAAGAAAGGCACTTTCGCTCTCGTTTGCCAAACTCTCAAATGTACTTTCTCTCTCCTCTCTTTCTCTTTCTCAATTAGCAATGTCTTTGATTTTGCTAATTTTGGATTTTTATTGTGTAATTTCTTTGATTAGTTTATGTTTGATTTGAGCATAATTCAGTATTTTTTCTGCTTAGAGTTTTGATTTTCGATTTAGAATTGGAGTTGTTTATATTGGTGTTCACTTCGATTGTTGCAATAAGACATAATTGGTGGAAGTTTATGGAATTTTTATGATTTTTTTGGGAATATTTGTCGTACACTCGTGAAATTTGATATAATTAATAATATATATGTTATTTGAATTAGTTGATTAGCTACATTAGCTATTAACTTAGTTTAATGCAAATAAATTTCATTTATAATTTGTTAATAGTTTAAATGAGAAAAGTTAGTTGTAATGTGTTTCAATGTGGGTAAGATATGATAATTTATATATATGAATGTATTTCTTATAATTTTTGCATTTACTATATGCTAACAATTTTTTCGGTTTTATGTGTCTTAGATATTAGCATATTGAATTGGAAGCGGCAAATCAACTAGGAGATAGTGCAGAGTATATATAGAGATCGATCTCCATATTAGTTGTTATTGGTATGTATTTATGATAAAGACAATTCATTATATATCTTCATTTATTATGTATATGTAGATTCAATCTATATATGTGTATGTATATTTCTTGATATGAGATTGGATGAAAACAATTTAATTAAGCTATGAAATGTATAAGTTATATGAATCATCATATCATCAATCATATGCCTAGATACCCGTTCAAGACTTACTCATTAGGAGTAAGTCTTGAATAGTCCCCTCGTTGGGATTGTCCTTGGACGTTTGATCTCACTTAGGTGGTGAATGTATGTCTTCTTTTCAATTCTAAGGAAAGTCTTGGCTTGTCATTTCTCTACATTGTTCTCTGTGTACATATGTAGATAATCAATTATCTACATTGTGTACTTGGAGAACTCAGAGGGAAAATGCTTGCCGGATTTTCCTTAGAATTGAAGAGTTGGCATATATTCACTAGTGAGATTAAATGTCCAAGGATGGGTTAGGTTGGAGTGATAAGGACCTTCGGATGCATGCATACATTTGCACATGTGACTCACTTAGCCTCCATTTGTATGTGCGTGTTTTCAATATGTGATTGTCTTGCATGTGAATGTGCTTAAATGATTGATACTTATAATTGGTTGTGTTTAATTAGAGGTTTTCATGAATGAGATGGATCGTACTTGGATGTATGGTAGCCGTGAATCGATTGAGTTTGTGAATGGGGTCTCGAATTTTGTAAATCTGCATTAGAATACCAAGCATCTTCCGGAGCAATCGACTTTTATTGTCCTTGTTTAGATTGTGGAAATGTGAGCAAGGTTAGTAGTATTCATTTGCTTAGGGAGCATGTCTTTCGTCGTGGGTTTAGGCCTCAATACCACGTATGGGTTTGGCATGGTGAGGAGGGGAGATATGCAAGAAGTTGTAGGATAATGAACGATGTATGTGAAGAGGAGAAGGATAAATTAGGTGATGATTTCGAGGATGGTGAGTATGGGGATGATGAATTTGGGGATGATGATAGAGATCGGGTAGACGAGATGATACAAGAGGTTGAAGATCGAGTCTTGCAAACGACCTCGTATGTTTGAGTCTATATCCGAGGCCGCCGAAAGGCCATTGTATCCAGGTTGTACGAAGTACACCAAACTTTCCGCCGTGATAACACTCTTCAATATTAAGTCGAAAGCAGAGTTGGACGGATTGCAGTTTCACGTCGTTGTTGGAAGTTTTAGCCGATATGCTCCCCGATGGAAATGATCCGCCAAAGTCGAACTATTATGCTAAGAAACTCATGTGTCCTTTCGGTTTAGAGTACCGAGAGGATACATGCTTGTCCAAACGATTGTGTGCTTTATCGTAATGAGTATGAGCATTTAGATGAGTGTCCACGTTGTGGATTATCAAGGTACGAGCGTGAAGGGGCTGGGGGTAGTGAAGGACCACCAGCTAAGGTGTTGTGGGTATCTTCCCATAATACCTAGATTTAAGCGCACGTTCTCACTAAAAAAAGATGCGAAGAATATGCGGTGGCATGCGGATCGTAGGAAGAAAGACGGTTTGCTTTGAAGCATCCCAAGGATTCCCCCGAGTGGAAAAGTATCAATAGGGTGCATAAGCCGTTTGGTAACGAGGATAGGAATTTGAGGCTTGGATTATGTACGGATGGCATGAATCCCTTTGGCAATCTTAGTTCTCGAGATAGTACATGGCCGTAGTTTTAGTGATTTATAACTTGCCTCCTTGGTTGTGCATGAAACGCAAGTACATCATGTTGTCGCTTCTCATATCGGGGCCGAAACAACCTGGAAATGACATAGATGTATACCTTCAACCACTTATTGAAGATTTACAGAAGATGTGGAACGAAGGAGTGTCGGTATTTGATGCGTATGTTAATGAGATGTTCACTCTGCGTGCCATGCTTTTCTGTACAATGAACGACTTTCCAGCTTATGGGAACTTATCTGGGTATAAGACCAAAGGAAAAAAACCGTGCCCAATTTGTATAGATGACATGAAGTCTACACACATTAAGGGCTGCAAACATGTCTATATGCGCACACGAAGGCTCCTTAGACGCGACCATCCCTATCGATTTAAGAAAAAGGCCTTCGATGGGACGGTTGAAGAGGAAGTTGCTCGTAGACCATTAACTGGTACTGAAGTTTATAATCGGTTAAGGGCATTGAAACGATCTATGGTAAACCCGCGAATGACGTTGATGGAACTACAGGATTATGGAAAAAGGAGTCTATTTTTTGGAAACTCCCATATTGGAAAGATTTAAAAGTCAGACATTGTTTGGATGTCATGCACATTGAGAAGAATGTTTGTGATGCAATTCTTGCGACACTTATGAATATTCCGGGTAAGACAAAGGATGTTAAAGTGTCACGTCTTCACTTGGAAAAAAAATAAGCTTCGACCGGAGTTGTGGGCTCAAAAAAGGGCGGGAAGGAAAAAGAAAGTAGTGGAGGAAGGGCTTGATGAGGAAATTGGGAAAAGAAAAAAGGTGGATGATTCGGAGAAGAATTATTTGCCCCAGCTTGCTACACGCTGTCGAAAGCTGAGAAACGGATTTTTTGCGAGTCATTGTATGGTATTAAGGTTCCAACTGGGTACTCATCGAATATGAAGCGATTTGTTACCTTAAATGGTGAGTTGAAGTTATCGAGTATGAAATCTCACGATTGTCATGTCATGATGCAAGTATTCTTACCGATTGCAATTCGTGGGATACTTCCGAAGCATGTGAGGCACACCATTACCGAACTTTGTTCATTTTTCCATACAATATGCAGCAAAGTCCTAGAACCGTCGACCCTCGATTCTTTGCAGGCCAGAGTAGTTAAAACTCTATGCAAATTTGAGATGTTTTTTTCCCCCCGCATTCTTTGACATTATGGTCCATCTCATTGTCCATCTAGTTCGAGAAATTAAGCTGTGTGGTCCAGTGTTTTTGAGGTGGTGCTATCCTTTTGAGAGATATATGGGTACTTTGAAGGATAAAGTTCGAAATCTTGCACAACCGTAAGGTAGCATTATTCAAGGGATTGTGGCTGAAGAGGTCAGTAATTTTGTGGCGCAGTATGTTGCTGGGTGTTGATCCTATTGGCGTTCCGATATCTCGACACGAGGGCGCACTCGAGGGCAAGGGTACGATTGGCTCAAAATTGATCTCACCTTCTGTCGACAAGCGTACACAAGCTCACTTATTTGTGTTGCATCACGTGGCAGCTGTCCATCCTTATTTAAATGAGCATATGGAGGAATTACGTGTTAGCAACCCTGGAAAAGGAATAAGGGCATTGACGCAAATGCATAATAAGACGTTCATTGATTGGTTTCATCATCGAGTAGTGGATGATTTAAATGAAAATGTTTCAAAACAGTCAAGTGGTTAGCATTTGGTCCTCGTGAATCTGTACACTCTTATGAGGGTTATGATATTAACGGGTATACGTTTTGGACCGAACGTCAAGATCTTAAGTCGACATCGCGACAGAATAGTGGTGTTTCACTTGTGGCGTCATCTACACAATACGCAAGCTCGAAAGATAAGTCTCCCGTTCTTGCTGCCACCAACTATTATGGGCGAATTCAAGAAATATGGGAGCTTGACTACTCAGCTTTTCATATTTGTCTCTTTTATTGCAATTGGGTTGATGATAATCGACGTTGCGTAAAAAAAGATGATCCTTACGGATTCACTCTTGTGGACATGGGTCGTCTACGTGAGACTGAAGAGCCATTTGTACTTGCATCACAAGCTAAACAAGTATTCTATGTAACCGATCCCGCCGATAATAAGTGGTCAATTGTTGTACCTGGCAAAAGGAGTATTCCGGGCATTGGTGATGTTGAGGATGAGGAAGAGTATGATGCATTTGAGGACATCCCAACTTTTACCTATCCTGAAAATAGCGTGGAAGATGATGTAAATATGTCTGAGAACTATATGCGTGTTGATCACACTGAAGGAATACATGTTGAAACTCCTAAGAAACGGCGGAAGGTCAACAAATCATGAGACATATACTCAGGTTTATCTCTATTTCGTCCATTTCATGTCATTTTCATATATTTCGAGTCATGTGACTCAATTTTCTTGTTGAATATAATAATATAGCAAAAAATACGACTATTACGTAGATTTATAGGTGCTACTTTGTTGTTGGTTGGATTTCGGGAAAGTAAGGGTCATTTTAGGCCTATTTCGTCCGTTTCATGTCATTTTCGTTTATTTCGAGTCATGGTAATCCAATTTCTTGTTGAATGTAATAATATTGCATAAAATACGACTACAAAGTAGGTTTATAGGTGCTACTATGTTCATGGTTGGATTTCGGGAAAGTAAACGTCATTTTAAGCTTATTTCGGCCGTTTCATGTCATTTTCGTGTATTTCGAGTCATGGTAATCCAATTTCTTGTTGAATGTGATAATATTGCATAAAATACGACTACTAAGTAGGTTTATAGGTGCTTCTTTGTTGTTGGTTGTATTTTGGGAAAGTAAGGGTCATTTTAGGCCTATTTCGTCCGTTTCATGTCGTTTTCGTGTATTTCGAGTCATGTGACTCCAATTTCTTGTTGAATGTAATAATATTGCATAAAATACGACTACGAAATAGGTTTATGGGTGCTACTTTGTTCATGGTTGGATTTTGGGAAAGTAAACGTCATTTTAAGCCTTTTTCGGCCGTTTCATGTCATTTTCGTGTATTTCGAGTCATGGTAATCCAATTTGTTGTGAAATATGATCTTATAACCTAAAATGTTGCTATTAAGTAGATTTATACGAGCTACTTTGTTGATGGTTGGATTTCGGGAAAATAAATATCATTTTAGGCCCCCCCCCTGCACAGCCCCCGGTTCCCCCCTGCACGCCCGATCCCCCCCGTCCGGCCCCTAGCTACTCCCCCCCTTGCACAGGCCCCCGGTCCCCCCCTTGCACAGCCCCCCACTCCCCCCCGTCCAACCCCCTAGCTACTCCCCCTGCACAGCCCCCCGCTCCCCCCGTCCAACCCCTAGCTACTCCCCCCCGTCCAACCCCTAGCTACTTCCCGCCCCCAGTCCAACACCTAGCTACTTCCCCCTGCCACATCCCCCGCGGCAAGAGCAGCTGCCAGCAGCGGCAAAAGCAAGCCGCTTTCGCTTGCCGCCGCCGGGGGATGTGCAAGGGGGGAGTAGCTAGTGGCCCACGATTTCCGATGTTCCATTATTGTTGGTCCTTAATCAATTTGTTATTTTTTTTTAACTTGTACATATATATTAATTTCTATGTGTTTATAATTGCAGGGATAATTACTACATATGGATGAGATGACGACTAGTGAACACACAACCGAGGATGAATCTTATGATGTGAGGAAGGACCCGGATAAAGGTGATCTCGAAGATCGAGATCTTCAAGAACTTCATCCAAAAAGTGGTACAATTGTGAAAGCACAACAAGTTTGTAGGAAAGAAGGTCAACAACGGGAGTTACAAACAAATCAACAACAAAGAAAATCGAAAGTGATGAAAAAGAGAAAGGGAAGAGGACCTACAAAGTCAATAAGTGCTACTCACTTGCATATGACTTTAGAGTACGATAACTTGGGTCAACCTTGTGGTGTGTGGCGTTCTAAGTATGCCAAACATATTGGCCTTTGTGTTCGGAGGCTCTCCATTTTGCATTCATGGCAAGAGGTGCCCGAGGGGATGAAGAAATTGCTATGGAATGACACTATGGTAAGTTTCATACTACCATTTAGTTTCTTATTTTAATAAATGTATGTGTATGTAGTACTAATGATAAAATTTAATCTATTACAACAAATGTGGAAACTAATATTTTTGTTCTTTTTTTTTGTAGAATCTCTTCAATATCGAAGATGATGAAGCCAAGAAGAATCTATTTTTATCCGCGCTTGCTCGGAGATTTCGAGATTTCAAGGCTAAGTTAGTGTCCCGGTTGGATTACTAAGCGGAGGAAAAGAACGGGTACAAAGAAGAAGAAAATTTATGGGGGAGAAAAGCAAATCGAAGCCGAGGCCGCATTGGAAAATTCAGAGGAACCCACCACATTACCATATCAAATATGGAGAAATATCAAACCCGAAGAGTGGGAAGCATTTGTTGCCAAAAATACTACCCCTGAAGTCTGTTGTAAGCAAAGGATTTTAATTATATTTACCACACTTAGCTCGAGTATGATTGTATATAACACCTAATCTTTTGTTTGTAATTATGTGTTTTTTCAGGCAAGACGTGAGAAAAAAGCGCGAGTGCAAAAGCAAGGAAATATTATCATCATTTGGGTGCCCATTCCTACGATCGGGGAGAAAAAAGTGGATGTTTGCCCATTACCCCACACAGGATTCGACAACGACACCTACCTCTACAACCACATCGGCTACACCGGCTCGTCAACCGTACAGGGTCCTTGATTGGTGGTGTTCGATGCATGGGGTTGATGCAAAGGGAAACAGAGTGTTACCCGATCCCGTTACGTAAAAGATAGCCAATGCTATTGTAAGTACATATCATTTTAGGCCTATTTCGGCCATTTCATGTCATTTTCGAATAGTTTGAGTCACTGGGCTCCAATTTCTTGTGAAACATGATAATATAACCTAAAATATTGTTATTAAGTAGATTTATAGGTTCAACTTTATTATTGGTCGGATTTCGGGAACGTAAATATCATTTTAGGCCTATTTCGGCCATTTCATGTCATTTTCGAATAGTTTGAGTCACTGGGCTCCAATTTCTTGTGAAACATGATAATATAACCTAAAATATTGCTATTAAGTAGATTTATAGGTTCAACTTTATTATTGGTCGGATTTCGGGAACGTAAATATCATTTTAGGCCTATTTCGGCCATTTCATGTCATTTTCGAATAGTTTGAGTCACTTGGGCTCCAATTTCTTGTGAAACATGATAATATAACCTAAAATATTGCTATTAAGTAGATTTATAGGTTCTACTTTATTATTGGTCGGATTTCGGGAACGTAAATATCATTTTAGGCCTGTTTCGGCCATTTCATGTCATTTTCGAATAGTTTGAGTCACCTGGGCTCCAATTTCTTGTGAAACATGATAATATAACCTAAAATATTGCTATTAAGTAGATTTATAGGTTCAACTTTATTATTGGTCGGATTTCGGGAACGTAAATATCATTTTAGGCCTATTTCGGCCATTTCATGTCATTTTCGAATAGTTTGAGTCACTGGGCTCCAATTTCTTGTGAAACATGATAATATAACCTAAAATATTGCTATTAAGTAGATTTATAGGTTCTACTTTATTATTGGTCGGATTTCGGGAACGTAAATATCATTTTAGGCTTATTTTGCTAATTTGATATGTTTTCGTTTATATCCATTATTCAAGTAACCCCACCCCCCACATCCCACACCCCACACCCGCACTTCCCCCCTACACGCCCCCCCACTCCCCCCTTGCACGGCCTCGCACAGCAGCGGCAAGAGGCTGCCAGAAGCCAGTGCAACAAGCCAGTGCCGCCATCGGCAGTAAAACCGACCGGCCGGGCACTGCTGCTCGCTCGGCAGCCGGCCGCCGCCACCCCTCTACATGCCCCCCCGCCTCTACACCCTACAGCCCCCCTACCACCCCCACCCCCACTGCCCCCCCCTCACAGCCCCCCCGCACACTTCCCCCTACACAGCCCCACGCTTCCCCCACACTGCCCCCCCACAGCCCCCCATGCTGCCCCCCCCTGTCCCCCCCCCCCACTCACGCCCCCCACTCCCCTACACGCCCACCGCTTCCCCCACCCCCCCACACAGTCCCCCCTGCACTTCCCCCTACACAGTCCCCCACCTGGCCCCCCCAACCGCCCCTACACGCCCCCCACTGCCCCCCCACACGTCCCCCTTGCACTTCCCCCTACACACGTCCCCCCACGCCCCCTACACACCCCCCTACCACAGTCCCCCACCGCCCCACACAGATCCCCCCTTGCACTTCCCCCTACACAGTCCCCCCACTGGCCCCCCACTGCCCCCTACACCGCCCCCTACACAAGTCCCCCACTGCCCCCCACAGCCCCCCCCACTTCCCCCCTGCCACGCCCCCCCCCCCCCCACACAGCCCCCCTTGCACTTCCCCCTACACAGTCCCCCCACTGGCCCCCACTGCCCCCCTACACCGCCCCACACAGTCCCCCACGCTTGCCCCCCGCACAGTCCCCCTCGCACTTCCCCCCTACACAGTCCCCCCACCGCCTTTCCCCCTTGCACGGCCCGCTAGCAGTAAGCAGCCGACGGCAAGCGGCAAGAGTGCAAGCAGCCGCCATCGGGAGGCAAAACCGGGCCGGGCCGCCACTACTGCCCGCTGTGGCGGCCGCGCCGCGCTCCGGCTGGCAGCCTCGCCGCCGCCGCTGTTTTGTTTTTTGAAAAATTTTAACGTCTAATTTATGTTGTTTTATTTGTAGATCGGATTAAAGGAAAAGGAGGCAACAGGTGATTTCACTCCTACCGCACACATGGATGCTTTGCACGAAACTCTAGGAAAGGACCATAGTGGTCGTGTGAGGGCGTGGGAGGTGTCCGCCTCGGCGTGCGAAAGGTATATGGTGAACAATACACGACAACGTCAAAATCAAGTGCAAGTAGTGTGAATTCGGCGTCGGTAGATGTGGAGGCTATCAAATCTGCAATTCGGGAGGAGCTTAGAGAGGAGATGACACATAACTTCAATGCTATGATGGAGCAAATGGGTTTACCGACCTTCCCATTGAAGAAAGGTAGTGATGTTCCATCTAGCCACCGATCGGTGTTCCACAAACATCGATAATCAAACGATACCCGCACCCGATCCACCAATACCCGAGTTGAAGGTAATCACCGTATTTGGTTTAATTTATCACGCTTAATCACCGTGCTTTATTAATTAACTATGTATTGTCCCTAAGTGCATGCAATTCTAAATATGTTGTTTCATCGTAATTAACTATTAATGACTTGTTTGATTCAAAGGAGGAGACCCCATGCCGACTATTAGTTCAAGAAAAAGATTCTGATAGTCTGATTGTGGTAGCTAGTGGCCATGCACAACCTCCTGGTGATCGAGTACGAGTGCATCACCGGATAGTGAACAATGATCACTATGTGGTGAGCATCGACTACATTGAGCCTCGGTTTTGAAGACTTAGGTCTTCCGATGCCAAAACCGGAGGTCGGTCTACATACACCGAGTGACGCCCATGGTAGTTATGTTCCGTGGGCCGCTGCATGGGTGCGATTTTCAGATGAGGTACACCGATAAACATACATATATATATGCGTTAGTTTATGTAATAATCAACTCTGATTATATTACTTTTCTATGTCATATAAATAATAAGTGAACAATATTCTTATTATTACTTTTTAATAGGTTTCAAGGAAGGCTGGTTCACATGACCGTAAGGCTAAAAAGGTCGGTTCACAAAACAAGATGGCTAAGGAGGCAATTGGACGTGCTGAAATTGAACCAATTGTGTTCGATGACCATGTTAGTATGTCAAACAATCCACTTCTCGAGCCGTTGGTGGTGCAAGGCCTTACTAAGGCATGTTATTGGTTGCATGAGTGTGTTAGCGATTTGCCCGAGAATGCTCCAATACATGTTCCTTTGGGGGAAGGAACAATTCAACTACGCCGACGAGTCATCTACATGGATTTCCAAAGACGATGTTAAAGAATTCTTACGTGGAGAAATGTTGAGTGGAACAATGATACAAGCTTTCATGAGGTGATACATATACATATCTTACTTTACAAGTTTATAATAATTTTCAACTTCCATACATGTATGTTGACTTTTTATTATATGCTTTAATTTCTCAGGTTATTGTGTACCGAATTGAATGAAAAAATGAGTGAGACAAAGATTGGTTGGTTATGTCCAAGTATGATGCGAGATGACAATTGTTTAAAAAACAAAACCGATGTGAAAGAATATCTCGATACTAGTTTCAAACAATCACATCGGTTAGAAGAGAAGTTCATCCTTGTTCCATATATTGAAGCGTAAGCTTGTTACACCAAACTTGATGCTTTACTTTATTTTCTATAACTTTATTACCTTGTTTAGATAACTTGCCTTCTTGTTCCATATATATCGATAACAAAATTCACCGAATTGTTGAATAAGTAACTTTATATTATTTCCTTATATAGTCTCCATTGGACGCTCATTGTGATATGTTTGTCAAATAATCACGTTTACCACTTTGATTCTCTTCGTCGACAACCACCACGGAGCTTACTAGTCAAGTCACTATTGAATAGGTAACTTAACTAGAACAATATGTGTACCTAATATTACACATTTATATATATATATACATATATATATATATATATATATATACATATATATATATATATACATATATATATATATATATATAATAAACATCTTATAATGTATTGATGTAGTGTGATGAAGCACCATTATGGACTTGGACTTCGATTAGGAAAAGCTCCTCTTTGGATATCAGTTGAGGTAACTACTTTGGTGAATCTTATGTCTAACCATTTATTTTCATATACTTTAAATTTAACATGAATGTTTTTGGATGTTTAAATTTGGTGAATTTCAGTGTCCGCAACAAAAGAATGGTGTTGATTGTGGCTATTACGCATCTGCGGTACATGTTTGATATAGTCAACCGTTGTACTGACATCGATTATCTTCAAAAGGTATGTAACTAATTAGTTTATTTAATTTAGATTAAATTGATAGGTAAGAATTAGTTTATTTTGGAAATTGTAGCATGTAACATGTAGCTAGTTTTGGGAGGTGAAATAGCTCAAATTCACAAAAAACGACCCCGAAACGAACCTAAAAATTGAACTTCTAATCTTTTGCACCAAAATATGACATTAACACTTCAACTATGCATAAAGTAAGTGGTGTGTGTTAGTTTTGCTCCTATGTGTAACTTGTAGGTAGTTTTGGGAAGTAAAATAGCTCAAATTCACAAAAAACGACCCCGAAACGAACCTAAAAATTGAACTTCTAATCTTTTGCACCAAAATATGACATTAACACTTCAACTATGCATAAAGTAAGTGGTGTGTGTTAGTTTTTCTCCTATGTGTAACTTGTAGGTAGTTTTGGGAAGTAAAATAGCTCAAATTCACAAAAAACGACCCCAAACGAACCTAAAAATTGAACTTCTAATCTTTTGCACCAAAATATGACATTAACACTTCAACTATGCATAAAGTAAGTGGTGTGTGTTAGTTTTGCTCCTATGTGTAACTTGTAGGTAGTTTTGGGAAGTAAAATAGCTCAAATTCACAAAAAAACGACCCCGAAACGAACCTAAAAATTGAACTTCTAATCTTTTGCACCAAAATATGACATTAACACTTCAACTATGCATAAAGTAAGTGGTGTGTGTTAGTTTTGCTCCTATATATAACATGTAGGTAGTTTTGGGAAGTAAAATAGCTCAAATTCACAAAAAACGACCCCGAAACGAACCTACAAAATTGAACTTCTAATCTTTTGCAAGAGTTAGTTGTTATTATATATTGTAAATGTTTGACTTCATCTTATTAATTTATTATATTCATATTATTGCAAGGTTTACATGGATAATGACGCACCAAGGTTGGATGAATTCACAATTGAAGAGTTGGATGAAGTTCGAAACAAGTTGGCTACCTACATTTGTGAAGATTGTCTATGATACATTGGTTAGGATTTTGCAAGAACTAGCTAGAAGTTCGAAACAAGTTGGCAAGCTATTCGGTTGTTGCGTTAATGTAGCTTTTTGTATTAGAATTAATATTTGCCTTAATATGTACTCTTTAACATTATTTATTATATATATAGAATTATTACATATATAATTGGGAACTCTATATATATATGCATTATGAGGTTTGTAATATGGTACAAAGCAAAGCAGCAAGGAACCAGCGACACAGGGAACGAGCGCATATATAATATTATATATATATAGAGCTGAATTTTTAAAAAAAAAAATTATTACCAAAAGGGCTGCGGTTAATGGAGAAAACCGCAGCCCTTGGCCATATAAGGGCTGCGGTTTTCTTTCGACCGCAACCCTTAATACTGCAAGGGCTGCGGTTCGTAACCGCAGCCCTTCCTATATATTAAGGGCTGCTACTCTAATTGCTGCGGTCAAAAAACGCAGCCCTTAGGCCACTTTTGACCGCAGCCCTTAGGCTTTTTTCCACTAGTGATATATCGTATATAACACTTTAGAGCAGACCTCAAAGTTTACCTGAAAGGAAAAGGGAAGTAGAAACAGATTTGATTTCACCCACCCAAATCCAATACTAAAAAATCTAAGCAAATTTCGCTTATGAAGCATAGCACCAGGGGTGGCGCTGAGCACGTGCGACATAGACAAAGAATATTTTTTACAATTTTTAACCCTTGAATGAGGTTAGACATCTTTTATCTATACTAATAACAAACTAAGTCATACGTCGAATATAACTCATATTGGATTTAAACAAGCCCAACTTACACACTTCACCATGTAAAACCCTCACCTTAAGCGTAATGGTAAAACCATGAGCTTATTCACTATTAAAATTTATAGTATAAGATAAGATTGTAACACATGGCTATTCAGTAAGCCAACTAATACAAAATATAAACTCTTGTCTAGATGCAAATAAATTAAAGTCAATGGAGACCAACATTAAAAAGACAACTTATTGAAAGGGTGCCTTTAATTTTATATCAATTATGTTAATGCGTGAATATGTTTTTTTATAATCCAAAATTTAAAATTTGACACATATTTGTACCTAATGTATTGAGAAACGGACTAATATTATCTTCAATGTACATGACTTGCTTGGTAATTGAATTGGCCCTAAATATATGATTTTTTTAACATTTTATACTATTAAATTAGAATTGAAACATGTTTGTACTTTTAATCTATTAATAAAGGGACCAATATAATCTTAAATGCGCGGGGCCTCGTTAACAATTGAATCGCCCTTGCATAGAACTGTCGCTCAACGAACAAAAAGAAAAGTCTAAATACTCCATAGTGTTGGTGATCAGTCTCAGCTTCCTGAAGGCCCAAGCCTAAGTCCAAGTAATGATCCAGACTTCAGCTCAGCTTAGCCTGCTTTCCTATCTTAGTTGTAGACTAGTTTCTTACTAATTTGTTAAATCAGTTAGTTAGTTTGTTGAATCAGTTAGTTACTCATTTCTGTTATTACATTTTGAATTTGTAATAAGTATAAATAGAAGCTCAGCTATAATAACTCTCATTCATTAGATTACAGAAATAAAATTTCTCTCTCTATTCTTTCTTCTATTATTTCTATCTTTCAATGAAGTTTATTCAAATGTGAAATTCTTCATGATAATCAGTTGATAAACTTCAATATGGTATCAGAGCTTATTCCGCATTATTATGTAGATCCTTCATCAAATTTTACAGATTAAAACTTGAGTTTCTTATTGAGGTTTCAAACAAATTTTCTGGCGATTTTTCAACGTCAAATTAGGTTTGTTCTTTCATTTCTCCTCAATTTCTTGTGACTACCTGCAGAATATGTTCATTTCAAGTTCAGATTAGCTAGAATTGATTGTTTTGATATTTTCCAGTAGTATTGACTTGAAATTTGTTGATTCTTTATATTTTCAAGTGGTATTGACTTGAAATTTGTTGATTTATGGTATATTCAAGTGGTATTGCCTTGAAATCTGTTAGTTCTTGCTATATTCAAGTAGTATTAAGTTGAGATTGGCTAATTCTTCAATCTGATTCAATCAGATTATCTTTCATTGATCAATTAGATCATTTCAGTGTTAGAATTGTTCAAAATTCTCTGCAATTTCTCTCAAAATTGTTGAAATCTTCTCTCAAAATCAAATCTAGTAAAAATGAGTGAAAATCTTCAAGCAACAGCAAGAGGAGAGATTAATTCAGCTGTTGATGAAGATTGATAACAAATACAACAATGTTAGGAGTAATCTTCTTATGATACAACCTCTTCCAAACATCCAGCTAGCATATAAGTTGTTAAGTCAGGAACAAAAGTAAAGGCAGACCAGTTCACTAGCTGTTGAGAACATGGGACATATGGCCTTTACAGCTGCTGATCAGAAAGAAAGAAACTCAGTCACAAAGGGATACAATGGAGGTGCTAAGATTAATTCCAACAATAAAAGGAATTATTCTTCTACTGGCACTTTTTCTTGTGATTTTTGTCACATGCCTAAACATACCAAAGAAAGATGCTACAGACTTCATGGCTTTCATGCTGGTTATGACACAGGAAAAGGTTACAAAGGCAAAGGGAAGAAAGTAGCTGCTGTTGTTCATGGAGAAATTGAAGCTGATGATAATGATACTGATGATGATGTTCCCATTTCAGTCACTCAGTACAATCATTTACTCCAACTGATCAATAAACAAGCACCTGATAATAAAAAACATCAACAAGCACATATGAACCTGGTCCCAGTGCTCATGTTGCAGGTACTTGTCTGTTCAGTTGCTCACATTCTAAGTGGATTGTTGACAGTGGTGCTAGTGACCATATATGTTCTAATCTAGAACTATTTGAGTCATATTCACCATTTATTGCATTTCCTAACACTATTACTATAGCTGATGGCAAAACAGCTAAAGTAGAACATATAGGACAATTCAACTTGATAATGGTATTAGACTTGACAATGTGTTACATGTTCCTGTTGGTTTCCAGTTTAACCTCATATCTACACATAACTTGTGCAAGGATTTATCATGTGAAATCATTTTTTCTCACAATAAATGCATGATTCAGGGTCCTTCTATGAGTCATTCCTAAGTTCTTGGTGAACTGCATTCTGGCTTGTATGCAGTGGATGACAAACACTCTAAGCTGGATTTACTTCATCAAAATGGTACAGCATGTACAACCACTCTTGAAGATGCAAAGTTATGGCATATGAGATTAGGACACATGCCATTTAATAAACTACATTTAGTTCATGATTGTTTTGCAAATAATGTTACATCTGACACTGTTTGTCAAGTTTGTCCAAGAGCTAGATAAACTAGGATTTCTTTTCCTAAGTTCTCATCTACTTGTACTCATAAATATTTGAGTTGTTACATGTAGATGTCTAGGGTCCTTATATATAAGACCAAGACACATGAAGGTGGTAATATGTTTTTGACAGTTGTTGATGACTTTTCAAGGCATACCTGGGTGTTTTTGATGAAACATAAGAGTGACTATGTAGCTATATTGCATATGCTTGCTTCACTTATATATTAAAACACAATTTGGTGCTCAAATTCATTGCATAAGAACTGACAATGCAAAAGAATTGTGTGAAGGGAATATTATGCAGTTCTACATAGACCAGGGGATAATGCACCAGAGGAGTTGTAGTGACTCTCCACAACAAAATGGTGTGGTGGAGAGAATGCACATACACCTTTTGGAAACAGCAAGGGCTTTACTCTTACAATCAAGGGTACCAGTGAGATTTTGGGGAGAGTGTTTACTTTGTGCTGCACATTTAATAAATAGGATGCTGTCTCTTAGTAGTGTTCATTTTCTTTCACCTTATGAACTCTTACATGGCTCTAAACCTTCTTTTTCTCATTTAAAAGTCTTTGGTTGTTTATGTTATGTATCTACCATCAAAGCTCATCGTCCTAAACTGGATCCTAGAGCCACATCATGCATATTTTTAGGATATCCATCAGGTCAAAAAGCTTATAAAGTTTATGATCTAGAAAATCACAAGTTCATCATTTCTAGAGATATAATTTTTCATGAAAAGCATTTGCCATTTCACCATTCTACTTCTTCTACTACAGTTACTCCTATTTTCTTACCTGCCCATACAGCTTTTGATATGGATGCTTTTCTTGAAATTCCTGATTCCTTTATTCTTCCTCCACCTACCAACACAAATACAACTACAAACACACATACACCTTCTCCTACTATTTCTTCATCTTCTCAATCTACTCCTTCTCCTCCTTCACCTCCTTCCATTTCTACACCTTCTACTCATCTTACAGATTCTTCTTCTTTACCTTCTACAGCTTCTCAACATCATCCTAATCCCTCTCCTCCTCCCAGACTGTCCACTAGATACAGAAGTATGGTGCAATTTTTTTACTTATGATCATTTACCACAGTCTACAAAAGCTTTAATCAGTCATACATGCTCTTTAGTTGAACCAACAAGTTACTTAGAAGCTTCACAAGATTCAGATTGGGTACAAGCAATGCTTTTTTAAAAAGAACTGACAGCTTTAGAACAGATTGATACATGGGAGTTAGTTCCTCTTCCAAAAGGAAAGAAACCCATAGGCTGTAAATGGTTGTTTATAGTCAAGTTAAAGGCTGATGGCTCACTTGAAAGACTTAAAGCCAGGTTGGTAGCTAAGGGTTTTGCACAAAAGTATGGGATAGATTATGCAGAAACCTTCTCACCAGTGGTTAAAATGGCTACAGTTAGATGTTCTTTGGCTGTTGCTGCTTCCAAGAAATGGCATATTCACCAGTTAGACATCAACAATGCATTTCTTCACGGAACTTTAGAAGAAGAGGTCTACATGAAGTCTCCTGAAGGTTATCACAATCCTGCTAATCATGTGTGCAAACTTAAAAGATCCCTCTATGGCTTGAAACAAGCATCTAGGCAATGGTTTGCTAGATTGCAAGCTGAATTGGTTGCTCAAGGTTACACTCACTCAAAAAACGACTACTCTATCTTTATTTCTACATCTCCACACTTCACAGTTGTTGCCATCTATGAAGATGACATTATTTTAACTGGTCCTGATCTCTCTACTATTGAAGCACTCAAGACTCCCTTACATAAGGTCTTCAGTATCAAAGATTTAGGCTAGTTAAACTATTTTTTCGGTATTGAAGTCACACACATCAATGAAGGCATTATTCTCACCCAAAAGAAGTTTACAAAAGAACTTCTTCAAGACTGCAGCCTAAACATATCCAAGTCTGCTAAGACTTCTCTTCCTATCAATCAAAAGTTGCTATTAGAAGAGGGAGAGTTCACTGATCCTGTTCAGTATAGATGTTTAGTTGGTAAACTAAACTTATTCACACACACCAGACCTGACCTCTCATTTGATGTGCAAACATTGAGTCAGTTTATGCATCAGCCTAGAGTTCCTCATCTACAAGCTCTTACACATGTTCTGAGGTATATAGCTCACACTCATGGTCAAGGTATACTTTTGAAAGCTACTGACACTCTCATACTTCAGGCATACTCAGATTCAGATTGGGGTTCTTATCCTAATACAAGAAGATCAGTTACAGGTTATGTCTTGTTGCTAGGCAATTCACTAGTTTCTTGGAAATCTAAGAAACAAGGTACCATATCTAAGTCCTCAAGTGAGGCAGAATATAGAGCTTTAGCTGCTACACCTTCTGAAATCACTTGGATTGTCAGATTGCTCAATGATATTCAAGTCACTAATCTCAAGCCTGTGACCTTACATTGTGACAATCAAAGTGCAATCCACATTAGCAATAATCCTGTTTTTCATGAAAAGACTAAGCACATTGAGCTTGATTGTCATTTCACTCGGGAAAAAGTGCTAGAAGGCCTCCTTGAGCTCACCTACAAACCTACTACTCAACAACTAGCATATGTTTTCACAAAGGCCCTTTCTTCTCCTCAGCATAATTACTTATTGTCCAAGCTAGGCATGTTTATCTTGCCACCTGCTAGCTTGGGGGGGGGTGTTGGTGATCAGTCTCAGCTTCCTGAAGGCCCAAGCCTAAGTCCAAGTAATTAATGATCCAGACTTCAGCTCAGCTTAGCCTGCTCTCCTATCTTAGCTGTAGACTAGTTTGTTACTAATTTGTTAAATCAATTAGTTAGTTTGTTGAATCGCTTAGTTACCGATTTCTCGTTATTACATTTTGAATTTGTCATAAGTATAAATAGAAGCTCAGCTGTAATAACTCTCATTCATTAGATTACAGAAATAAAATTTCTCTCTCTATTCTTTCTTCTTTCATTTCTATCTTTCAATGAAGTTTATTCAGATGTGAAATTCTTCATGATAAGCAGTTGATAAACTTCAATACATAGTAATGCAACAAGCATAACACTGTCATTCATCGTTTACAAACCTCAACTATTTTTTCCAGAGTTCCTCGTAATATTTAAAACATCAATATATAAGAGGGAAGAAAGATTATTAATGTTATCGTACTTTGCAAATATACTAAATAGACATTACCTCAACATAAGCAGATAATAAATTCTAAAACTTAACCTGTAATTTCTTTCACTCTCTTCTCTCTACACTTACTACAATACCCTTTTACAATGCAATATAACCTATGACTATGAGTCAAGACTGATATATTACAGCATTTGCAATTATGCATCATCTTTGTCATGCTACAAAAAATCATGCAAGAATTGAGAAAAAAAGGAGCAAAAAGCTTAAATATAAATAGAAACAATATACGATGAAATACCAAGAATGTGACAAAAATATCCACTTGTACATAAGCAACAGAAATATTATCAGCACCTTTGCTAATACTAGCTGATAATCATACTAGCTTAAAGTTATAGGACCACCGAAAATAATCACTTCTTCGAGCAACCTCTCGAACGAAATAGACGCATCCATCATTATTCTTGTGCTCTAATACCTTATTGTCTTCACAATCAACCATGTTGGATTCTCCATCTTGTTATGTACGAGTGGATTTGTTGTATCTTGACATGAATCTCTTGATCGACACTAAGCTTTCTGTATAACCATAAACCTTACTAGGTAGACCTCGACGTCCTGTTCTCTTTAGTTGTTGGGTGGCGAAGGTCATAAGAACATACCTCAAATAAATCCTAATCATTCTCCACATTTACCAAAAGTTCATTGTCATTCATCCAAAGATTCACAGGATAAACAAGCTCTTGATTTGGAAATCTAATTGAAACTTGCTTAACCCAACTATATCCTGCATTGTTACCAACTCTACTTTTATCACCTATATTCAAGTAAGTTAGTACCCATATGTTGATATCTTCATTGGAAAAATATGAGTAGCAACATAGGCAAGCCTTCACATGGCAATCGTTTAATAGATGATGTGCCTTTCCCTTCTGGCATAGGCAGTTTGGCATTGGGATCTCGCATAATTCCTCATCTACCATATCAAAAGATATTATGACATTGCGACATTTCCAGTTAAGAGTAATACTGTTACAATTCAAAACAGTGTCTCGCAACGACCCGTCTTGTTGCAGAAGGATATATATGTCATGCAGACTACACCAAGGATGATTATTGATAGAGAAGATATCCACCATCCAAGTAGGACGCGAATAGGATCCGACATTGATGGTTGCCACAATTTTGTAGTCATTACAAACAGAGTCATACCCAATGCCAAAACTGGTCATCACATGGGTTTTAATGTTAAGGGACACTGGCACTTCGACTACTTCCTGGATTGATGGGTTACATAAAATGAGCTTAGGAGATTCCCCCATATTAAGGAACGACATGTATGCACATTATGCCATGACAAAAAAAGTTGGATACTGACACAGATCTCAAATCAAGTCCTAGCTCAAACTTTTTCACTTCACGGAATGTCTTCTTTTCAGTTAAAGAGAAGATGCAAATCTTGTACAACGTTTATTTGATTTGGGATTATGTTTTCTCAAATAATCATGAAAGGCAATGTAATCAAAATTCTCCATCAAACAAGCCGGTAATGTACTTCGAGAGACGTAGTGTGTGATAGCAAATTGAACATCGTTTTGAATGAGCCGCAACCAAGATTTACACACACAAGTAAATCGTATAAGAGATTTCACCGGGAGGTTGATAAGGATCATCATCAACAAGTCAATTGGCATGCTATCGTAGTCAAAATCAAATTCCTTTTTATGTGCCATGATATGATATGCTTGCAACCAATTATTCCAAACATAACATCAATGCTCAAAGATGTACAAATCCCACTTAAAACCATAGTTACATATAAAAGAAAACCAATTTTATCATTTTGCAACATTTCATGTCTGCTTGAATGGTTGTTGACTACAGGTGCGCAAAGCCACAAAGGTTGAATTTATGGTTTTGTTTCTTTCATGAGCCAATAATAATTTATATACACAATGGTATATATATGTGGTACAAAATATTTAGTCCTGAATCAAATGTCATTAGCAAAAGCCAAGTACATACTTAAACCAATTAATAAAAAATAGAATTCCTAGACATGATACTCGAAACTATAAATAATGAATCATACTTGAATCTTAGATATTATTAAATCAAATTACTTCACTACTTTTAATTAATACCGATTTACTATTTTTCGTTGATATTATATGGGCTACTAAACCCTCAAATAATTATAGCGCCCTTAATTAACGTTACTCAGGAAGCTTGACAACTTAGATAGCTATATTATCATACGAGTTAAGTGTGTAAGAGAAAGTAGTGCAAAGATTGTTTCTCCCCTTTGTGCAATTAGGGAATTCTCCTTATGTGTTAAAGTGTTTTCATGTTATTCATCTAAGTACCGAAGTACGTAGTAACTTTTACTATCCTTAACAACAACGCATTGTCGCATACCATTAGGAACATCTATAATATCCTAT
This sequence comes from Beta lomatogona, assembly GCA_947646795.1. NCBI lineage: Eukaryota > Viridiplantae > Streptophyta > Magnoliopsida > Caryophyllales > Amaranthaceae > Beta > Beta lomatogona. The sequence goes on along the minus strand of CANSNZ010000028.1, from coordinate 34,858 downwards.
CTATCTTATTAATAGAAGAGTTATCACATAATTAATAAAAGATTTTTATTTACTTTACCTTTTACCTTTAACCTTTACTTGAAATAAAGGTGAAAATACTCTTATTACTTGCAGACTTTTGCACCTTAAACATGAACGGATTGACAATTTAGATATTACAATACCAAAATATATACATCAAAAAACTTGTGAAATCTCATAGATAATGTATATACATCAAACATAGAACCCTGAAATCCCTTCAAAAAAAATTAGTTAACTCTGAAACATTCTTTGCACCAATTTTAATCAGTTTTTCTTTTTTTTATTGATGAACAGGAAGATAGTTACCTCGCGGGTTCAAACTACTAGAGCCGATGTCACTAGGCGGCACAGAGGTGGACGCCGAGGAGAGTAACTTTGGTGGACAAATCACATCAGCTATGGTCTATGGAGGTGGAGTGCTACGCAATAACAAAGGAAGCACGAGGTGGTAATTCCATTGAAAACTAGATGATGTTCACGCAACAACTCAAAGAAGCAAAAGAAGAAAAAAATTGTTGTAATTTTAAATATTTGCTTACATAGTGTAATTTTATTAAATTTCCATTGATTTTAAGCTGCAATGAATGTGTTCACACTACACGCTATTTAATAGACTTTTTTTACTCTTTTACCCCATAAAAGTTTTGTCTTATTGGTTGTGTAACATCCATGATTAACTCAAAAGGCTATAATATAATAATTTTGAATTTATTTATATCCTATATTATAATACTATAAATTTTATCTATGAATGTGTTTCGAAGCATACTAGCTCAAATGATAGAGCAATGTGCCATTGCACATGGATGTAGGTTCAAGTCCTACATGGGTTAGAATAATTATAATGACTTGTTTACCGCCAAAAAGAGAAGAACTTAAGATGGGGAACTCATAAATCGTTGTCAAAACTCATGTTTAAATATAGTAGAATATGTATCATTCATAGCGGTTCCTCCTTACTGTCAAATGGTGCCTCGCTATAATAGCACCTGATCGACAACGGTTCTATGAGTAACTTGGAAGCCCTTCCGACCTATGTTACTCCTTCCTTATTCCGAAGGAATTACCAGGTTCCATTGACATTACATATAGGAAATTTCCAACACAAGAAAAAAAAATTAGCATTCAGTTTATTGTCAAGAAAGAAGTTCTAATAAGAATACTGGATCTCTTGATCGAACTTAAGCTAAAAGTGGTAATCGTCATTATGCTAAAAAACTTTTAGAACAGAAAATGCTTTTAAAAATTTATTTCACTGAATATGGTGGACAATGTCCAGGGAATCCATTTCCCAACCACAAATATCAATCACACTCCCTTTTGAAGTCCACTTCTTTTTGGAAATTCACTATTAAATAAACTACTAACTTAATCATGAGTCATGACATTTTTCCTATCTAAAACAAATAACCGTTGGTTGGATTGTCATTTTCATCCCCTCATAAAATCTTGAGAGTAATTATTTTCTATTATTTCCATGTAGAATTAACTAATGGCTAAAACCGTGATTCTACCGTCTCATCACACTATATATAAGCCCCTTCTTATTATGTTATCTTTTTTTTTTTTTTTTGACTTAAAATGACGATGGATAAATTAGTTTATGGGCATAGCCCTGTTAGGAATTACAACTTCACTGTTTGTGCCATTTAAGTTAGGGAAGTTTTGGCCCAAGCATCTATCTAGCATAATAAGTTTAGTACAAGCCGGGGAAGGGGATAAAATACATTCAATCCCAAAATAGCTATGTGAGTCTTCTCTTGCACGCTTTGCCATCTCATCAGCGGGGGTGTTAGCTTCTCTTTCTTCATGCACGAGCTGACCTCCATCCTGCTCTAGGAACATCCTGCACATTTTGACTAGTCTGGTTAGTTCATCTCTTCTTTCCTCTTTGGACTTAATCTCGGTCCATTGCCCGGCTGCAGTCCGAGGCGATGGTATAGTTACTCCAAGCTTCCTCTCGCGCCCATTGAAGGCCGAGAAGGATAGCTTGAACCTCCGCTGCCTTACTATTTCTGCAGAAACTCTTTGCAACAAAACCTTTGAGCCAACAACCATTTTGATCTCTACAATGACCTCCAATACCTGTTTCAAGATTAGCGGGCAAAAAAGCAGCATCCACATTGATTTTTAAAGTGTCACGCGGAGGGGGTTGCCAACTTAGGGTGGTTGGAAATGTTGTTTTGGTTTTAGGGTTAATGGGGTTGGGTTGGGCAAAGTACTATTCTTGAGCAAACCACGTCAAGTTTTTAATAAAAATATCCTCATTTTCGTTCTTTTTCTTAAAAATCCAATTGTTTCTTCTTTTCCAAATTTTCCATAAAGTAAAAGAAAACAAGACATTCCAAGGGATTTTTCCATGACGGACTTTATTGAGAGTGAGATTTTCTTCCATCCACTTTTGAAGAGTTTGGTTCGTCGCCCAATTTGGATTGTCGATCTTTTCCCAAATGGATCGGGCTCTCGGGCAATCTCTAAGCACGTGCAACATATTTTCCTTTGGGTGGAAACAAGTATTACATTCCGGGGAGGTCGCACATTTTCTTAAGAATAGGTTTTCATTTGTGGGGTTTCTCTCCCACCATGTTTGCCACAAGAAGAACTTCATCTTTGGGTGATCTGGTGCATTCCAAATGATGCTCCAGTCGAGATGGGAAGATTTTGGGTGATTTGGTCTAGTGTTCTGAATGTGAGAGGTGGCCTCTTTATTGTTAAAATTACCTTCATTTGTCCAAGAAGAAAAGAGAAAGTCAAGTTCTTCATTAAGTGTGATCGTTTTGCGAGATTGAAGAGATTTTGTGGAAGGTTGGAGGGAGTTTTTCATTACTGATTAAGTTATTAGTGGACATCTCTGCGAGACTTTTACCCTCCTCTCCTTCATTAAGAGGACCAATTAAGTACTTTCTTAGTGGAGTGGTTCCGATCCAATTGTCTAACCAAAAATTTATCGATTCTCCCGAACCCGGGTTCCAACAAAGGCTTTCCTTATAGATTTCCCAACCTTTTCCTATGTTCTTCCATATGTAGGAACCTTTTTTAAAAGATGGGGGTTCTTTATCTTTTCTGAGGTATTTTTCAGCCATGAACTTAGCCGCCCAATTTTTCTGATTATCCAAGTTCCAACATTGTTTAGCGAGTCCTAGTTTGTTAAGGTCTTCGTTAGTTCTGAAACCTAGGCCCCCTAAATTTTTTGGTTTGCACACATTTTCCCATGCTATCCAATTTATCCCTTTTTTTTCCCGTTCCCCCACAGGAAATTGGCTAAGATGCTGTCCATCTTTTTTGTCATAGCTTTGGGGAATAGGATGTCTTGCATGAAGTAGCGAGGGATTGACTGGAGGGTGGTGGAAATTAGAAGGGCCCTACCCGCTTTAGAGAGACAGTTGGTCTTCCAAAGTGACAATTTTTTTGATAGTTTTTCCACTACAGTAAGGAGATGGCGTTTTGCAGGTCTTTTATTAGAAAGGGGAAAGCCTAGGTAGGTTCCTAGATCTTTGGCTGAGAGAACGTCCAAATCTTGTTCGAAATCATCTATAATGTCTTGGGAGGTGTTAGGAGAAAAATAGATTTTGCTTTTTGAGGTATTCATCTTTTGACCCGAGACTCTAAAGAATTCATTAAGAGTGGAGATGACAGCAGAAAGAGTTTGAGGGGTAGCTTCTCCAAACAGGATTAAGTCATCTGCGAACATGAGGTGTGAAATGTTTGTGGATCCCCCTCTTAAGATGAATGGTTTCCATTTTTTTTCTTCACAGCTTTTGTGAATTAGCCTGGAGAGCATCTCCATACAAATGATGAAAATGTAGGGTGAGAGAGGGTCTCCTTGTCTAATCCCCTGGAGGGTGTGAATTCTTTTGAAGGTCTACCATTAACCTGGATAGAAGTAGAGGTTGTAGTCACACATTCCATGCAAAGATTTGTTGTTTTTTCATCAAAACCTAGGGAAAGGAGGCTTGTTTTGATAAAGTCCCACTCCAGTCTGTCGTAGGCCTTTTCTAGATCAATTTTCATGGCAAACGTCCCTTTTTTTCCTTTTTTCTTACCCATTGAGTGAAGGATTTCGGAGGCTATAATGAAGTTTACATCTGTACCTCTCCCTGATATGAAACTATTTTGGTTGGGAGAGATAATTTTTGAAAGGATTGGTCTCATTCTTTTCACTATTATTTTTGAGATGATTTTGAAGCTAGTGTTAACTAGGCTAATAGGTCTGAACTGAGTGATCCTTTCCGGGTTTTCAGATTTGGGGATCAGGGCGACAATGGTTCTATTAAGTTCAAGAGGTATCTTTCCGACACGAAAAATTTTCCGAATCATCGAAATACAATCCTCACTAATTGTGTCCCAAAAATTTTGAAAAAAAATGGCGTGAATGCCATCTCTACCCGGGGCTTTTGTGCTCCCTATACTAAAGAGAGCTTCTTTGATTTCCATAGCATTAGGTGTTTCAGCACACTTATAAATCCTCTCTTGATTACCTAGATTGGGATTTGGCTCTAAATTAGAGAAGGGTTTTTATTGTAGTAAAAAGATTTTGAAAAAAGTCAGTGATGAGAAGGCGATGTTATCTTTTCAAGTGACCATTTAACTCAATAAGAAGGCGAGATATAAGTCTATAACTAAAAATTGAAATCCTTGATCTTAAATAAACTAATGAAATATTAAAACTTAGGAAAATTTGTCATAAACAATATTTTATAAGACACTTTTTGTTAGAAACAACCTTTTAAATTTTTTTTGTCAAGACAAACCTTAAACCAAAATATTTTTGTCACATTAAATCTTTGGCCGGAAAAAGACTCTTGACTTAGTTTTCAGGCGTTAACCATCCCAACTCTACCCACGAAACCACCCCCATCCCACGAAATCAGCCCCCTCGCTTTCCCCACCCTCGAAACCACCGCTTTCTTCCCCCCACCCTCAAAACCACCAAACCCTAAACCCTCGACCCCTCCCTCCACCCTCAACCGTGCCCCTCAAACCCTAAATCCCCACCTGAACAAACCTAAACCCTAACGAAGAAAAAGGAAGGGGTGGTTTCAGGGTGGGGGGAAGTGAGGGTTGGTGGTTTTGAGGGTGGGGGAAGAAAGCGGTGGTTTCGAGGGTGGGGGAAAGCGAGGTGGCTGATTTCGTGGGGGTGGGGGGTGGTTTCGTGGGTGGGGCTGGGATGGTCAACGCCTGAAAACTAAGTCAATGGTCTTTTTCCGGCCAAAGATTTAATGTGACAAAACAATTTTACTTTAAGGTTTGTTTTGACAAAAAAAATTTAAACTGTTGTTTCTGACAAGAAGTGTCTTATAAAATGTTGTTTCTGATAAATTTTCCAAAAACTTATAATAATGGAGTATATAAGACGACGTTCAAATGTTACAATTTACAACAAATATGAAATGGACAACTGACAAGTGAGAGAGTGAATATCTCCTGCATTGCAGAGTGCAGACTCCAACCTGCAATTTCGGCTTCGGATAAAGCCATGGCCAAAACCCCCATTCTCTCTCCAAAACACATTCTCTCTGCTCCACCTCCAACTCTCTTCTTCTTCTCCTCTCCTTCCCCAACTTTCTCTCTCCTACCCTACCAAAAAAGCTTCAATCTTCCATTAAAACCCAACTCCTCAAATTCCTTAAGAAATTACAGCACTCCACCTGGTACAGAATGCCCTGTTCCATTAGATCAACAACCCATTATTGAATACCAAAATCTCTCTACTTCCTTCCCCTTTTCTTGGGCTTCTGGTGATCTTGTTGAATATGCTTCTAGGTTGCTAGCTACTGGGCTTTCTTTTGGGCTTCTTGTGGGCTTACCCGTGACATGGTTTGGGTCAGTTGGGTCTGATCATGATCAGGTTAAGGTGGTTTTGGGTTCGCTTTCGAGTGGCGTATTTGTAGTTACTATGGCTGTTTTAAGGATGTATTTGGGCTGGGCTTATGTTGGAAATCGCTTACTCAGTGCCACTGTTGAATGTAATTTAAATTTTGTGTGTTTGTTATAATTATATGATGTTATGATTTGTGGGTATCTGATGATATTTGTTTTTTGTTTGATTTCAGATGAGGAGACTGGATGGTATGATGGTCAGGTAATGTTTGTTTTTGGTTCACTCATTGTGTTTGTATTAGTTGATTTATTCTCTCAATGATTAGGAAAGTGGAGAAGCTGTTATAGAGATAGTTATAGTTATTGAAGTAGTGAATTAGGGAAAGGAAGTTCGAAACATTCCGAAATAGAATCTAGGACCATTGGATGGATTGGAGGGAGTGATTTTTATTGTGGAATTTTGGGTTTGGTGTATGTATGTATGCTTGGAAAAACCTTTTGAGTTTTGTGATTTATTTTCAATGTGTATTATATGTGTTGTATGGCCATGATTAATGTTGGTTTGCAAAATCGGTTTAGTCTTTTTGAGCATTCATAATCGTCTGATTTGTAACAAGAGTAATTATATTGGAAAATTGGAGGTGTAACATTTGCAGGGTGAACCATTGTTTGTTTTGGCTTTCTAGGCTTCGTTGAGGGAAGAGGGGCTAATTTGTTTTGAGGTGGGAAAAGATAAAAGCGGTGGCATCTACCACTCGACTTCAGTTAGTTAGTGTAAAAGCAATTTTAGCATATTTAAATATTCATTGGAAACGTGGAGAGGAAAATGGAGTGAAGGTCAAAGAATTCTAATGAGGATGTACATTCGTATATGTAGATGCAATCTTCTAAGTTAATCTCTCTTAGGTTGGCTCCTGGGTCGATGCACTTGATGAAAGGGAAATCTCTTGCTTTTTGGTTCTTTACCTTGAATTGGTATCTCGTTTAACTTTAGTATGAGTTTGCTAAGGCATTTATGCAAGCAGAAGGAAAGAAGCTTACTATTCTCTCGTTCTACGAAGGGTGCATGAAAAGAGAGTTGTTACAGAGGAGGGAGGGGTTAAAAGTGGGACATACCAAGAGCCTCCAAATATTAGTCATGCTAATTTTGTATTTTGGGATTTTAACTCAATAGATGGTTGTTGTTATCAGAGAAGAGGGGTTGTTATTATCAGGGAAGAGGGGCTGAAGAGTGTTAATTAGGCATGGTCAAGAACCTGATTCTTACCATTTTATTAGAAGATTTTCCTTTGGGACTTGTGTTACCAATAGGGGCGTAGGTGTGGGAACAATCCTAGGTGTGGGACTCGCTGAATATTCTTAAGAAGCATTTATAATGCTTAAACTAATGTCTTTTGATGGAGGACACCATAAGATATCCAATTAACCCAAGGGTTTTATTCTCCAAGATTATTGTGAACAGCTCGATGAAGTGCTCAGTGAAGTCACCTTGTTATGTGGAGGTATCAATGAGAAGACAGTGGGGAAATGGGTTTCTTCCAACTTGTGGTTCAACTATCAGAATTTCAGAATCTCTTTATCAGTTTAGGTTTGAAAATTTAGTAGTTACCACTAAAGGAGTATTTTGAGGAAAATTAACAGGAGCAAGGAATCGTAAAATTTAGGAGCAGGCATTATTTATGATCAGAATGAAGTTAAGAAAGATTTTTACTTTCTGCAACTTTCAATATCTTAAATTAGGCAATTTTCTGTCTAGGTCTTCTCTATGGGACTGCTTGCAATCATATTTCTTAATTATTTTACTCACTCATTGCTCCTTGACTGTTTTTTTTCCCTTCTCAATAGGATACAATTTTAAACATTTGACTGAATGTAAGTGCAGATCATTGCTGAATTAGAAAAGTCACCCCTTAATCTGTTTGTTCTTATGTATGATCTGAGAATTACATCTCTCTCTTTGCAGATATGGGTCAAGACTGCTGAAGTTTTGGCACGTGATCGCCTTTTAGGCTCATTTCAGGTCAGTTGTTTCCTTAGACTGAAAAAGGTCAACTACTTTTTGTCCCCTGAGAAATTTATTTTGTTTTTCGTGGAGTATAACTTTTCTGGCGGAGGATAGTCATAGAGATTCTATGGTGAGGAGGTATTGTGATGGTGTCCGAGAAGGGTTTGAATTGGTTATATAGTTTCATCATGTCATATTTCTGGAGGTTTTTTTTTGAATTCTGGGTTTGTCTTTCTTTATTCATTTTTTATGTTTTTAGAGGGTGATGAAGGTGGAGGAAGTGACACATATGGTGGAGGATTTGTTTTGTGTTTGATACTAGCATAGTAGCATAGAAATGGATTTGCCTAGTGGTGTTCTTGAAGTTCTATGGATATGTCTTTCTGTACAACAATAGATTTATTGGAAAACAAGTTAGAGGACGACTTGCACTATCTTTCTATCACTGCACTGTTTTAACTTGATCTTGCATTGTTACCATCCAGGAGGACAAAAAGAGAAAACCCCAGGCTTTGGTCATTTATATGGCAACACATTTTTTTCTCTTTGAATATGTCGACTGTATTATGCTCCATCCCAATATATTTTCTCACTGATTGTTTTAAGATATCCAGTTATCAGAAACGTATTGGTCATTTTCGATGTATTATAACTTCGTCTATGTTTTTCAGGTGAAGCCGGTTCTAAGCAGGTTGAAAAACTCATTGGTTGCACTTGCAATATCTTTGTTCATATGTGTGGCCCTCCTAATTAATTATGAAGAAAGCCAAAAGGAACTTTGGAAATCATCCTTTGAAGCTGCAGATCGAGTTGTAGCTGGAGTTTACAATGATGATTCTGCTAGAACATTTGAGCCAGATGCATTCTGTGGTGAACCTGGTCTGGTCCCTGAATGACTGCAAGCCTGTAGCAATATCTTACAACATTTGTAGTGTACATGCCCGTATACCTTTTTTTTTCAAAAAAAAGGGTATTGGATATTATTAACATGCCTTACTGCCGAGGCCCAAATTACAACTTAGTAACTTACCCATACAGGCTACAGTCATACTCCCACGACCCCCACAAGAATCGAAACCTTATCACCAAGGGGTAGATGGAAGCACCAACTAATGCTCCATCTCCTGATTCTTGTACATGCCCATATACTTGTCACTATATTATTGTATAGTATCAATCACCAAATACTTCTGTATATTAATATAGGCAGAAGCCAGTTTTAAGAGCAATTTTTAGGTCTTTCATCCCCCCCCCTCCTCTCTTTCAATCAATGAACATATAAATTTTAGCAATAAGTGGTCCATTGTTTATTCGTTATTTGGATTGATATTACATCACTACATGTGCATCCATCTAGTTTTTGTTTTCTGGGAGGGGGTGGGGTGGTGGTGTTGGTAGCAAAGAACTACATGGCATTGGGGATGTAATCGCACCTGAATGTGTGTTGGTTAGATATGGCAAGCTGGCTTGTCCCTGTGCCATGTTGTGCTGGCTAGGCACCACACAAGGCACAAGTACCACATTACCCAATCGTGTCAATTTGGCGCTTCGTTTTCTCTTGTTATTTTGTGTTGAATTATCTACCTCGCGTTGTGTCATGCTTTCCCATCCAAAAATGTGGCTTATACACAACCTATTATTATTATTTTTTTCTTATTGAGTCAAGTGTTTTGGTCTCGATCAACCTAGTGTTATTTTTAGTTCGCAGGGTGAGCATGATTATATTAATATTTATTGTCGATTGAAAAATCAAATCTGGTGTCAAATGACTAAAGTTTCCTATTAGTTTACACAATAGCGTTTTGTGAGGCTAAGAAACTTGATTCTTCGTAGTTAACACGAGGCTCTTAGAGTTCTAAAACTTAAATGGTTTAGGAACCATTACTGTTTATTATACTTCTATATACTACTAAAGACCCTTAAAAGAAAGTAATAGTCTATACATGAGGCTCTTAGAGTTCTAAAACTTAAATGGTTCAGGAACCATTACGGTTTATTATTCTTCTATATACTACTAAAGACTAAAAAAAGTAATAACCTATACATATCAACGACTTTAATCTATCCATTCAAAAAAAAAAAAAACGACTTTAATCTATAAATTTCTAATAGCAGTAGCCGCCGTTCAAAGATGTTATTAAACGATATTGTATTAAAAGATATTTTCAGGAAAAAATCGCAATATTCAATTAATTTTCTCCTCACTTGTTCCTTGCAACACAAAAGTGACAGAATAGATCTCCTCAAAAAAAAAAAAAGTGACAGAATAGAGAATTGAAATTGAAGAAGAAGAGGATGGACTAAAGAAGAGAGAAAACAGGAGGAATATGTTGAAATCTTTTTGCCAATGGAAATTCTATTTTCCATTCTCGTGAGAATCATTTTTCTCCCATTAACCATAATAAATCAACAAAATGAAAATGTGGAAAACCATTTTCTTAGGGCCCGTTCGGTATTACTTGTGGTTTTTTGTTTTTTGTGGTTTTTGATTTTCAAAGTCACATGATATATGTCCTATAATGAATAAAAAATTAGTCAAATTTATTGGGAACATGGTGATTTTGAAAACTGACGACTAAAAAGTGAAAACCACTTTTTCTGGTTTCCTGTTTTTGGTTTTTAGTTTTTTAAAAAAGTGAAAACTGAAAACAAAAAACGATAACGAACGAGTCCTTAGTTAAAAAAAAAAAAAATTCATCACTATCGAACATTCTTGAAGAAATAACTTCCTCTTCTCTTCCTACACACTATTTTTAATTGGCACAATGCACTTGTTGTCCCCTTCTCACTTGGCTACCCGATGTTACTATTATAGATGTTCATTTAATAATTATCAAAATAAAGAAACCCACTCAGCACCACAAACCCGTAACCGAACTAGTTACATTAATAAAAAGAAACCCACTTGGCAAACAAGTTAACCCTTGGAACATACTACATCTCCAAGGAGGACTACTTGAAACGTTCTTTAGTCTATGAATTTATGCAAATTATAGACAAAATTTAGCTAGCTAAAGTTTTGCCCCATATATCTAGGGGGACATTCATATAAATTCTTGGATGTGAAACTTACACAACAAACTTTATTTTACATTTAGGTAACTTTAAGGCTCGTTCGTCTTCACTATTAGTTTTCATTTTTTATTTTGAAACTTATAAAGTTAAATAATATAAGTTATATAATAAACTTAAAAATTAGTCATACTTAAAACTTATGATGTCTATTTTGTTGACAACTTTTTTATTTGTTCACATATACTTTTTTTGAGAGGAAAAAAAAAAAAAAAAGTATATGTGAAATAGTTGCATCATTTGCATAATGTTTACTATTCACTACGTAGTGCTGACACTTTGATTGTCTTTAGTGGTTCATATTTTAGGAACAATATAGCCTTATGGAATCTTATTAGATTCTTCTCAATATATATATATTTTTTTACACCAACTTTAATAATTATACTTATTGATAAAAATATTAATATCTAAAGCCATACATCAAGCAAACGAAAAAATATGAAATACTGCAACTATTTTTAAACACATGAAGTATATGTATACACTTTCTCTTTACTCATAGGCCACAGCCTACAAGCCACATCCCAGATATTTTAAGGCCAAAGTGGACACCATTCCTCAGTGCTTCTTATTTATTGCCTAAACAAGAAAAACTGTACAAACAAATAATTTCCATAGAAACCTTAGATTGTACCCAAAGCATAAAAGTCCCTTTTGAAGAATGTGATGTTGATTGTAGTGTAGGTCCTCACCATTAGTAAACTAAAAGCTTCTTTTCCTCTGCAATCAATCACACACTTCAACTTTTTCTTTACCACAAACAGTAATCACCAACCGTTCTTAACTAGAATATCTAGGCATTCTAATTTACCGCCCGTATTTATTAAAAATCGCCCGTATTTTTTTCAAGATATCTCTAAACTACCCCCCTACATATATTCACTCTCTCACTCACTCTCAGTCACTCTCTCTCTCTCCCTACTCTCACTTTCACTCTCACTTTCTCTCACCTCACCCCAACCACCACCCCCGAACCACCATCCCAACCACCACCACCGGGTCCACCACCAAGCGGCGACCACCATCACCACCGCGTCAACCACCACGATAGAGCCAACACCAACACCACCGCGAGGCCCACGAGTGTGACAACCACCGCCGCCACCACCACAACACGCCGGAAAAAGCATGGGCCCAAGGAAAAAGGTGAAAGACGCCGGAGAATCATGATCCCAAGTCAGTTTTGTTATGTTTTCGCCGAAAAAAATCCACCACCCCGTTGTTAGTACGTAACACGACGGAAAAAACTCACCACCTCCACTGAATTTTTTTTCGTTTCCTCGACGTGGAGGAAAAGAAACAGATCTATTTCATCTTCCAAAAGCATGACCCAAGTTACTTTACATAGCCAAAAAAAATGCATTAGGAGGACTGGCAGTCTGGCGCCTATGCTGTAGCGCCTGTAGGGACCATCTCTTCAAACGTTGAAACAATGCTACCATAAGAAGAGCAGGAGCTCATTAACTTCCAGTTCTCATCATCATCAACATCAATTCATCATCACTGTATACATAGATATTCAAGTTAGACCAAAAATAAAGTTAGAAGCTTACACTTGCATAAATTGTTAATAATCATCCAGGAAACCTCACTGGGAGGAACTAAAACCAAACGAGCCTCTTTTGGTGATTTAACATGAATATTCTCTTTAAAAATATAGAGCAACCAATAAGGAAAATAGACCTTCCTTTGACTTCAAGCACAAAACAGCCAGTATTTTCAGGATTCCTCATCTAACATAGTTTGTAAATTCTCTGAGTGGAATTGGAAGTGTTGCTCATTAACTAAATCTGGAGGCATAAATCAAGAGCAGGACAAAATCGTCTGCCAACTTTCAGAAAAGTACTCTAGTGATGGCTATTTTTATATAGCATATAGCACAAGCATTGGCTTGCTCCCATGGGAAAAGAATGAATGTATCCAGAATCAGTCAGTTATAAAGCAGTTTGACCTTGACATCTTCTAGCATAGATTTATAATGTGTATCAATCCAAAATTGGTGGCAATTAAGTGAAGCCATATGTCTGATGCACTACATACAATAGACCACTTCTGTAAAGACAAATAGCAATGTTATCCCCTTCAGATCTCTTCTGATACAGATGCAAGAACTGAACAGAGGCGGACGGAGGGGAGGGTTGAGATTGACATATCTATCACATTAATGATGAGAAGAGGAACAACAATTTACACTTTGTTAGGCCCATACATGTAGTCTTTGTCATATTAACTTGTATTCCGATGTATAGCCCATTAGCTCTCTTAATTAGGATGTATTTATTGCTAACCCTAAAGTCAATATAACTAAGGAAAACACATTCCTACATGGTATCGGAGCTATATATAAGCCTTCCTGCCGTTTTTTTTCCTCTACTGCTTCTTCACGGCAGCACTCTCTTCTTTCACGCCTCTCCACAGCGGCGCCGTCATGACTGAGGATTCTAAACTTGACTCGTCTTCCCCATTTTTTTTGAGTTCCGGTGACCAACCCGGAAACTTAATCACCCACGTGATTCTCAAAGGGGACAACTACTTATCTTGGGCTAGGGCACTCACGCTGTCCTTGAAGGCTCGCCGGAAATTCGTTTTCATTGATGGTACTATCAAAAAACCTACTGACCAGAAAAAATTACTCAATTGGGATACCGTTAATTCCATGTTAGTTTCATGGATGCTCTGTAGCATGGATTCGAAGATAGCCGCTTCCATTCCCTATCATGAGGAGGCTCGACCTCTATGGCTTTATTTGGAGACTCGGTTCTGCGTCGCCGATGGTCCTCGCCTCCAACAACTTCGTGCTAATATTGCAAACTGCAAACAAACCAAAACTATGACTATGGAGGATTACTATAACACGTTAATGGGATTATATGATGATTTGGCTCGTCTGAAACCCTTACATGGTTGTACATGTGGCTCGTGTACGTGTGATGTGGCTGGGAAATTCGCCGCCGATCGCGATGAGGAGAAGCTGCATCAATTTTATATTGGTGTAGATGATGACTTGTTTTCCACCGTCCGATCAAATCTCCTCTCTCAACAACCACCGCCCGATCTTCATCGTGCTTATCATGCATTCTTGCAGGAGGAACGAGTTCGTCTCATGGCTCGTGACAAAACCGTGGTCGAGGACGCTCATGTCTTTGCTTTGTGACGGGTTCGTTTGATCGCCTAGCTCGCCTTGGGATAAATCCAAACTATTATGTACTCACCTTGTAAAAAACGTGGGCATGACATATCTTCTTGCTTTAAACTCCATGGTCGCCCGCGTGGTGGGAGGAAAATTTTGGGAAGGGCTCGGCCCGTCCTCCTCTCATTCTCGCCAGGAAAGTCCGGCCTGCCTGCTTTGCTCCTCCACCTGAGCACCGCTCTTCCGCGCCGGCAGCGCGCGCACACGCAGTCTGTGACGCTGCCACTGCTCTCAGCAGCAGCCCCTTGCCTTCGCCAGCTTCTTCGAATGGGGGTGGGGGTCCCTCTCTTGACTCCCTCACTCCTGCTCAACTGCAGGTGCTCCTAAATATGGTAAATGACCACTCTTCTGCTGATATGATGGGTGAGTCTCTTATTTCTTCTTGGCTCATTGACACGGGAGCGTCTTATCATGTTATTGGCACTTCTTCCTTATTAATTGATCCTATTCCTTTACTTGACTGTTGTGTTGGTTTGCCTGATGGTCAACAAGTCATGGCTACTAAGGCTGGCACGGTTCATCTTCCCGGGGGTTTAGTTCTTAGCCATGTGCTGTTTGTTCCCTCATTATCTTGTAATCTGATCTCGGTGTCGAGGTTGATTGATGACTCTCACCTTGTGTTGTTGGTTTTCTCGACTCTTTATGTGCTATACAGGGACCTTCGCTCGGGGAACTCGATTGGAGCCGATGAACGAAAGGATGGACTCTACTACTATCGTGGGATTCGAGTATTCATCTTTGTGACTTCTTCGACATCGGTGACTTTGAGTTGTGGCATCGCAGATTGGGGCATCCCTCGGATAAGGTCGTCAAGCTTCTTCCTGTTTTTAGTGATTGTAGTAGCACGAAATGTTTAAATAAAGCATGTGTTGTTTGCCCTCAAGCGAAACAATCTCGTCCTAGCTTTCCCGTTAGTTATGATAAAGCTAGCCGTATCTTTGAATTGATTCATTGTGATTTGTGGGGCCCTTATAAAACTGCCTCTTCATGTGGAGCACATTATTTCTTAACCTTAGTGGATGATTATTCCCGTGCTACTTGGGTGTATTTGTTGCCTTCCAAAGCTGCTTTGTCTATAAGTCTTTTTGCTCCTTTCTTGCTATGATTGAATGTCAATTTGAGGTGCATGTTAAACGGGTACGCAATGATAATGGTACGTAATTGAATTGCATGCTTGATTATTTTTCTACCCATGGCATTATTTTCCAAACCTCGTGTGTTGGTACTCCTCAACAAAACGGTCGCGTTGAGCGTAAACACCGCCATATTCTTAATGTGAGTCGTGCTCTCATGTTTCAAGGGTCTCTCCTACTTCCTTTTGGGGTGAATGTGTCCTTGGTGCCGTTTATTTAATTAATCGGACCCCTTCTCGTTTGTTGAACAATAAAACACCCTTTGAGCTTTTGTTCGGGGTTGTCCCAGATTTCAATGAATTAAAAGTGTTTGGTTGTCTTTGTTTCGCTTACAACCAACGGGCTAAGGGGGACAAGTTTGCCTCTCGTAGTCGGAAGGGTGTGTTTGTTGGCTATCCTCACAATAAAAAGGGATGGAAAGTGTATGATTTGGAGACTCACGAAATTTTTGTTTCTCGCGATGTTCAATTTTTTGAGCTTGAGTTTCCCCTTCATGATCCTAATGTGAGGTTGGAAGATGAATTTAGGGATTTATGGGGTGATAATGATTTGTCATTTGCTTTGGATGAGGCCTCCAACACTCTCTTGGACCCTCCTGACTCATCCGCTGCTCCTGCTGTTGGGCCTTCCGCCCCTGCTAACCCACATGACTCCCCTGCTGGGCCTTCCGCATCTGCTACTTCTTCTACAGCAGCTGCTGGGCTTTTGGCTCCCAGCCCAGCCACTGGGTTGCTACTCCCCCGCCCAGCCGCAGGGTCTCATGCCTCGGTCCCTGCTAGTGATGTTGGGCCTTCCGCTCCAGCTACTGTGTCTGCTGGGCCTGCTAGTGATGCTGGGCCTCCTGCCCCCTGTTCTTCCTGGGCCGGCTTCGGACTCTGGGCCGCCCACTTCTACTTCTTCTATTGGGCCGGCGGCCAATGATGCCTCTAAGTCTTCTTTGGGCCGTGGTCGGCGTGCCAAGCGTCCATCGGTCTTGCTTCGTGACTATGTTACTCACATGAATCCCACTCCGAGTCCATCCTCTAGTTCCCCTACTTCGTCCGATTCCTCAGGTACTCCTTATCCTTTAGCACATTTTGTGTCTGCTGATAAATTTTCTTTGCCACATCGTATTTTCTTGGCTGCTGTTACTACAGGTCATGAACCCCGTAGCTTCAAAGAAGCTCTGACTGATGCTGGCTGGCGTGAGGCTATGACAAAGGAGATCTCGGCTTTGGAAGCTAATGATACTTGGTCCATGACTACTCTCCCTCCCGGGAAACATGCACTTGGGTGCAAATGGGTGTACAAAATCAAATTTCATGCAAATGGCACTGTTGAGCGCCTTAAAGCTCGTCTTGTGATTTTTGGCAATCGCCAAGTTGAGGGCTTGGATTATAATGAGACCTTCGCTCCCGTCACCAAAATGGTGACCGTCCGCGCTTTTCTTGCTATTGCTGCAGCTAAGAATTGGGAGTTACATCAAATGGATGTTCATAATGCCTTTCTTCATGGTAATCTAGATGAAGAGGTTTATATGAAGCCTCCCCCTGGTTTTCATGAGTCCTCTAAGGGTCTGGTGTGTCGTCTTAAGAAGTCTCTCTATGGGTTACGTCAAGCTCCTCGGTGTTGGTTTGCAAAGTTAGCTGCTTCGCTTCACCGGTACGGCTTTCTACAATCTTACTCAGATTACTCTCTTTTCACTCTTACTCAGGGTTCTGTGCAGCTCGATGTCCTTGTCTATGTGGATGATCTGATTATTTCGGGGAATAATTCGTTCGCCATCACTGCTTTCAAGCAGTACTTGGGTGAGTGCTTTCATATGAAGGACTTGGGCTCCCTAAAGTACTTTCTCTGTTGAGGTTGCTCGGAGTCCCGAGGGTATCTTCTTGAGTCAGCGTAAGTACACTCTTGATATTGTCGCTGAATCGGGTCTTCTTGGTGCTCGTCCTTCTAGTTTCCCTATGGAACCGAACCATCACCTTGCGCTTGCTTACGGTGACCTCCTTGATGATCTGGCGAGTATCGGCGTCTTGTTGGTCGTTTGATTTATCTCTCCTTCACTCGGCCAGGATCTTGCCTACACGGTTCATATCCTGGCTCGATTCATGCGAGCCCCCGGCGACTCTTGGGCCGCCGCCCTTCGCACTTGTCCCACTACCTTAAGGGTGGCCCTGGGCAGGGTATTCTTCTTCGCGCTGATTGTGATCTCCAGTTGACCGGTTGGTGCGACTCTGATTGGGCTAGCTGCTCTCTTACTCGGCGCTCTCTCACTGGGTGGCTTGTGTTTCTTGGTCATTCCCCGGTGTCTTGGAAAACTAAGAAGCAACACACTGTCTCCCGCTCTTCTTTTGAGGTCGAGTATCGCTCTATGACCACTACCACATGCGAGCTCATTTGGCTTAAGGCTCTTCTTCAGAGTCTTGGTATTGCTCATCCTAGGGAATGCGCCTTTATTGTGATAGTCAGTCCGCCCTGCATATTGCCCAAAATCCCGTTTTCCATGAGCGCACAAAACACATAGAGGTGGATTGTCATTATGTCGGGATGCTCTTCAGGCAGGTCTTATTTCCACTCATCATGTTTCTACATCCGCACAACTTGCAGATATCTTCACCAAAGCTTTAGGGAAACGTCAATTTCACTATTTGTTAGCCAAGTTGGGCATTTGTGACCTTCATGCTCCAACTTGAGGGGGGGTGTTAGGCCCATACATGTAGTCTTTGTCATATTAACTTGTATTCTGATGTATAGCCCATTAGCTCTCTTAATTAGGATGTATTTATTGCTAACCCTAAAGTCAATACAACTAAGGAAAACACATTCCTACACACTTCCATAACAAACATGATACAGAAATCAACTATTTCACATCCAGAGGCAGCTTAACAGTTAAAAGACAACACGATCAAAATATTTCACAAAAATGCAACTGCTGAAGAGAGCAGATGCAACAAAATCAAGATGTCAATAATTTTAATCAGAAATCAGATCCTTAAGGACATCAAGCAATGAGATGCAACACTCATCTATAAAGAAAGGAACAAAGGAGCAAAGGAACTTATAGCATCAATAATCAGCCAAATACTAAAAACACGTACAACAACATCATCAAATTTCAGATTCCAGATAACCCAATGATGTTAATTAATCTCACGTGTACACATAAATCTTTGTTTATTCTATCATTTACACACTTGCTTATGAGGCAAAGTGTATATGGCTCTGAGCCTCGTTTCTTGACTTTCCCTGCCTAATGACAACTCCACAACAAAAAAAAAAGGGAATACAAGATTCTCAAATTTAGAAATCAACTACTGTGTATCTTTCTTCATATTGGGCAAAAGAGGAAGACGCAGTATCAAAAGAAATCTTTCAGCTAAGGGATACATCTAATAGTTCATAAGCAACAAAGAAGTAAAATCTGCTGAGAAAGGACAAACCCAGTTCAAGTTCAATCAATTCTGAACTGAAATGAATAAACAGTTGTACCTTCATGAGAATGCACTAGAAAATAATCTTGAGAAGGGAATTGATTTTGAAAATGTTGCACCAATCAGGAAGCAATTTGCAGTTCTTGCAAATTTCATGAAGAGGTTTGAGGAGGTGGAAACGGGTCTAAGAGTTAACAAAGAAAAAGGGGTTCTACAAACTGACGACAGAGATGAGCCCAATGTTTTAACATATCTCGCAAAGTTACTGAGAACGAACAAAATGTCAATGAAACAGTAACTGGAGACACCTCTGAATCGAGTAAGTCTACTGCAGAACAAGCTAACCAGGCCTTCACTGCCCAAGATGCTTAGGAGAAGAAGAAGCAAAGGTCTAGCTTGTTCAAAACTAATACATTAGCTGCACAAGGACCAAGGTAAGCCTCTATCTTTTGTACCTCCTGATATTAAAGATGACTGGCAAAACTGGACAGGCCTGAAATGCATCAAATGGCAAAAGTTTCAAGTTTGGGAACATAAGATGAGGTACCAGTGGGCAGTGGCGAAATTGGACAGGCATGAAATGCATCAAATGGCAAAAGTTTGGGAACATTCGGTTGTCTTGTATGTAGTGTGGACCATACCATCTACAATTAGAGGTGGCAAAAGTAGACACGGTCCACTGACTCGACTCGAACCCGACACAAAATTAGCGGGTTTGGATTGAGGGGTTCAACCTGTTTAAGTAAACGGGTCGAGTCGACACGACACGACACGACACACTTATTAAGCGGGTTGGTTTAGGGTTGAACCCCTTAACACGACAATTCGAAAAACTAAGAGGGTCAATCAAGTTGGGATGATCCAATGACCCAACGTTATTCCAACAACCAGTATATTAGTCTAAGATGATAAAATTTTATGGCCTTTTGACTTTTTTTTTCCATTCCATTTGTGGCCTATGTACTAGAGGAATTAATGGAACATTTCAAAGGAAAAATTGATAGGAACGATCTGTATATGGGCGTTAGCCATTTTCGATCCCAACTAAAGATTATTTATGAGCGGTCCCAACTATATATCATTTTTGCCAAAATTAGTCCCAGGTGACTTATTACATGTTTAACAGGTTAATTTTTTTTTTAAATTTCTTAACCCTTTGCCCCTACCACTGCTGTGCCTCCCCCTCCCATGCATTCCATGATCTGCCTCCCCCTCCCCTGCAACCCTTTGCCCCCTCTTCTGTCTTTCAATACAACACTATCTCGCCAGAATACGCAGCCCAAAGACCCCTGAAAGTCCTATGATTCGCACCGTTTTCCCCTCTCTCTCCTCTGTTTGGGTGGGCCACCCACGCATCACCACAGTGCCGCCATAAATCCTCCACACTCCAACCACCAGCGAATTTCGTATGTGAGTTTAAGAAGAGCAGCGGATTTCGTATGTGAGTCCGTTGACTTGATTTCTCGACGAATCTCTTCCATGGCTTTCGAGAGGAAAGTTGAAATGGGTGTTGAAGATTATGGAGAATGAAGCCGAATTCCCTTGATTAAATCTTCTAATGAGCGTTGGAAAAGTGACTCCATTATTAAGGAGTTCGCCATTGTAAGTGTTTCAAGACCTCAATTTTGCTGTGCCTGTGTTGAATCTTTTGATTGAGAGAGCATTGCATTTGGGAGTATACACAACTATTTTGATCTGGTATCAAGTATACCCATAAACCTATACCCAATAATACAAAAATCTATCTATATATATCGAATGGTTTACCAAGCTTACAAGTGTCAATATGGCTCACCAGATGGGTTTGAGTTGGCCAAAACTGGGTCGGTAACAGTAGAGGATGGGGCTTCAGGGTGGGCTCAATGGCAGAGAGGAGAAGGTAGTGGCAGGGAAGAGAGAGAAAGAGGAGGAAGGAAACCTCAAACCAGTTAGGAGGGAGGGTGCAGGAGAGAGAAGGACATGGTGGAGGGAGGAGTGAGAAAGAGGTGGAGGAGGAAGAAGAAACAGGTTATGGCGAAAAAAATAACTCGTTTTACCTGTTGTAGCAGGTCATTAACCTGTTGGGACCAATTTCTGCAAAAATGATATATAGTTGGGATTGCTCAGAAATAATCTTTAGTTGGGACAGAAAATGGTGGAACGCCCATAGTTGGGACTGTTCCTATCAATTTTTCCCATTTCAAATCCACTATAACTTTTAAATCTAAATATAACAGCAACCCACTAACTCGACACGACCCGATACGAAATTATCGGATTTGGATTGAGGCCTTTCAACCCGTTTAAGTTAGTGGGTCGACATAACACGACATGACACGTTTATTAAATGGGTTGGGTTCGGGTCGAGGGGTTTCCACCCGACACGACACGACATGGCCCAATCGCCGAGGTCAACGAACTAATGCTCACAATGATGGCTATTTTATCATGAGATTGAACCGGTGATACCGGAAACGTGGTACGTGGCCACGTTTCACGTTCCAGGGGACGCATCCCGGAACGCGAAACGTGGTACGTGGTACGTGGGACGTGGGCTAGGAGTCCATCTGAGGCTGCGTTCTGCGTTCCCATTTCCGTACCACGTTCCGGAACATTCTCCGTTCCTTGTAACAATGGAGTGAACAATGTAGAAGATTATGACATGGTTTTGCAGGGAGGGCCTTACTATATGAACCGAAAGGAAGTCCCAAACTTAGATTTCAAGAAGGAAATTCAAAGAGTCTTGCCAATTTGGGTAAAATTCCACAATTTACCACTTAACTGTTGGGGTGAGGATTCAAAGGTGTGACAAGGCATTTAGAGGTAGCTGTTTGAGTGTGGTGTGGATCTGGTAAGCCAGCAAATTAAATTCAGAATAGCTTGTAGGTCAAATGACAGGATTAATGATTTGATGTTAAGATCGAGTTTTCTTTTTTTTTTTTTTTTTTTTTTTTTTTAGTGAATGGTTGCAGAAATTGTTAAGCCATAGTTGAGTTTGCATTCTGGTTGTCTAGCACATGAAGAGTAAAGGAGCGTTGATTTGCGCATACCCGGTATTGGAGGGTAGTTGTCCATACCGGGGTATTTTTGTAAATTTGTATTGTTAAAAACCTTTGGGGGGTTATTTTTGAAACAAGTGAAGTGAGAGAAGGTGAGCTCGTTCTTGAAGTCGGTTATTCCTCTAAACTTGAATTTTTCGGACAACAAATTCTAGATTTGAGAGTAGCAAATAAGTATCGGAATCTAGATTTGCATGTGTTAATAAAAAAGGGAAAATTGCTTATCTTCATATAATTGAGCTGAAAGTGAAGTGGTGGAGTTGTGCTTGAAGAACTAGGTTTTTGTTGCGGAAATCGATAAGTAAATATTATAATTTTTAATTAGATATTATAAAATGGTTATAAATAGTTTAGAATTGTGTGAAATGTAGAAATTTCTGGAATTTAGGTGTTAATTTGAAGTGGTATAAGTTGATTAATAATAATTATATGTATAAGCGGAGTTTGAATTTCTGGTTTTGTTTAAATTTTTTTATGTTTATGTTATTATGATGGTTTTTGTTTGGTACTTCATATAATTGTATGAGTTTTGGTGGTTTATTTGGTGGGTAACAATTGGAGTCCCATGATATTGAAGGTAAATGGCGATAGTTGAAGAAGTGGCCAGTAGTGGAAGCGATGACGAGTTGTTTGTGGAGGAAGCTGAGTGCTTAGAGGTTAGTTACTAGACTGATGTACATGGTTCAATTGTGGATAAGTAAAAGTAGAGGACTGTTATTTGAAATGTTTGTGAACTGAAATGGCTAGCAGGGCAATGTGAGCAAGAGAGGAAGGAAAGGTAAGAGGAAAAGGAAGGGTGTAGATAGCAATGTGTTGAGCAAGAGAGGGAAGAATAGGAAGTGTGATGCAGGTCAGAGCAGCAAATTTGTTGTGACTGCAGATGTGTTGAGGGTAAAGCAAGCATAAATTTTTTTGACATTTAATATATTTATTAATTTTTAATATGTATATATGTAATGGGTTGTAGTCCCATGATAGTGAAGGTGAACAAGTGAAATTACGGGCGAGAGGTGGTTAAAACACAATTAGATAAGTGTAATGGATCACACCCAAATGTGAATTGTAGGGTAAAGACTTTGGGGAGAATAGTTGGTGGTTTGATGAGCTGAAAATGAAGTGGGTTAGGGAGATGGGGTTTGAAGGGATCCTTCATTTGAAGAGAAAGAGATTGCCACGTTCATTGTGCTATTGGATAATGTCTTTGTTTGATCCATTTAAGAAAATATTGATATTGCTTAGGGTGGTGTTGAATACCCCTTGGGTAAGAGCCAAGTGTATTGGATTTTGGGAATTCCGCATGGACCTAGGAAAGTGCCTATGGTTGCACGCGGTGAGGGACGAAGATGGCGGTGACCTATATTCGTGAGAGGTATGCAACTGAGGTTGGTGTGCCATTGGTTAAAGTTATTGATGTTGTTGAGGGGTCTGTATGCGTTGATCAAGAACATGAATTCAAGACGGCATTTTTGATGTTTTTGTTAGGGGGTTTTCTTTGCCCGACAACTTGTCGAAGGCTAGAGAGTAAGTTGATAGCTGCTTGTAGTGTGGCGATGGATGCAGTGAATTATGATTGGTGTTCCCTTGTATTGGATAAGCTAGTTGAGCACGGTCGTCACTTTGCAGAGAAGTTTTATAAGGATGGTTATGCAAAGGGATGCAGGGGATGCACCTACTTCCTTGCGGTTAGTGAATATGTATTATGTAAAGTTATTTGAAAATGTAAAGCTTTGATGTGTTAATGGAAGTTTCAAAAATTGTGTCTTTGTAGATTCTTTACTTGGATAGGCTAAACCGTCCTCCTTTGAATTGGGGGATGTTTCCTAGAGTCAAAGCATGGTCAGTGAAAGATGTGAACTTAGCAAAAGCTGAGGACAGAATCGCAAGTGGTGACTATGGAAGTCTAAAGGTAATTTGGTGATACATCATGGTTAGTAAATTATGTGAATTTTTATTAGGGATATTATCTCAGATAACCCTGACATATAGGCCTTTTTCCCAAATAACCCTGACATTTTTTTTTACCCATATAACCCTAAACTTGTATTTTGTCATTAAACCTGACGGAATTGTTAACGGCGTTAACTATTTTCAAACAAAAATACTTACTGCCTTTTTTTGAAAAAAAAAAAAAAAAATTCATCTCTTTCTCTCTCTTGTTATTCATCTCTTCTCAAGCATTCATCAATGGTTTTCACCACTTTCTCCAAAATTTCTTCCTCTGTTTTGTTTTCGGCAACCAAACTCATCTATTGAATTGAAATGAATTACAAATCCCCAAAATTTCTTCCTCTTTTTTGTTTTGAAAAATTGCCATGAAATGGGTCATTGGATTTTGTGGTTGCAACCACGATTAACCTCAACAGCAACACCAACATCATCTTCGACCTCCATTTTCTCTCTCCTCTGCGTGAATCTGGGTACAAAAGGAACTCAGATTTTCTCTCTCCTATTTTCTATCTGGCCCTATAGCAGCTGAACTCGGTAAACTCAAGAAGCTAAATCTCTTGTTGTTACGAGACAATAATTTCACTTCCTCCATTCCAGGACTTACTTGTCTCGGCTTATGTCACTAAATATTCTCGACCTCTTAAACAACCGGTTGACGGGAAACATCCCTTACGGCCTATCTAAACTTCTTCCCCACACCATTAATTTGTCAAACAATCACCTTATTGGTCATATTCCATGCCCACTAATTACGGGAGAATTGACAGAAAGCTTTTCGAGGTAATCCAAGGCTTTGTGTTGCTACACATACATATCCATCATATAGAAACTTCTCACTTTGTCCACAAACTCCCAAGCAGAAGCACTTGATTTGGATATGGGTGACAGTGGTTTTTGGGTTTTGGGAATTTTTTTATAGCAATTAAGGAGAAATAATGGGTTTCCTCTAACGTTGTGTGGTGGCCATTGATGTAGGAGATGAAGAACAAGAGTGAGGAAATCAAATTAAAACATATTCTAGAATTTAAATTAAGGAGAAACAAGGACTTGAAGAACAAGAGAGAGAAAGTGGTGAAGAACAATAGAGAGAGGATGAAGAACATAAGAGGGAGGATGAAGAACACAAAATATTTTTGTTTTCTTTATAATAAAATAGGTTTTTAATTATAGATGTCAAATTAGTTAACACCGTGTCCTAATTCAGATCGGGTTTAATGACAAAAATCAAGTTCGGGGTTATCGGAGACGGATGTCAAAGTCGGGGTTATATTGGAAAAAGGTCTATAAGTCGGGGTTATACGAGATAATATATGTGAATTTGTAAGTGTGTATATTTTATATGGTGATTAGTGTTGTGTGTATTTAATAGTGCATTGATGTTGCTTATGGGGAGAATCATCCAATGATGCCGAGGGACACGATGGGTCCAGTACATGGCTTATGAGGTATGATGTATTAGTTGGAGAATTTGGCATGGGTTGTTATTGGACGGTCGATAATATTATTTGTGAAATATGTGCGGATTCTTTGCCCTTGTTCTCGATGGTTTGGGGATTGAATTACTCTGTCGGTGCGGCGGCGGCCAGCATGCACACATGGCTGATGGTGGAGTTGGTGCACACATGGGAGGTGATGGAGTTGGTGCGGACATGGGAGTAGAATTAGAAGGTGAAGAGATTCGTCCACGGCGTAGGGGTGGAAGGGTTGAGATGAACCCAAGGCAAAGGATAAACAGAAGAGTATTGAGTGAACGTAGGGAAAATCCTAGGGAAATTGGAGATTCTGTTGGAGAAGTTGGAGAAAATGTTTTTCTTGAAGAGGAGTTTGTGAGGCAAGGGGAACCTTTTGTAGAAGAGCATGAGGATGAGGGGACACATAGTAATTGGAGTGTGGGAAGCCTAGTGAAGCGTTTGAATATTGGGTTGTCGGAGACGACACCAATGGATACGGGTAGGTATGAGTGGGGATCGAAGCTTCAGGTCTCCCGTTGAATTTGAACCAGTAAAAGTTGGTGGTGATAATATAAGCTTGGGTAGCAATATGGATGGGATGATCGAAGCTTTGGCGGTGTAAATGTAGAACAGGGTAGTAATGATGCACTTTCGGGGACCCATTCCCAAACCGCGAGATGTGGTTGGTAATGTGAAAAAGAGTAGGAGGCGGAGACGCACAAGGGCAAGTGTGAAGCTTGGTAGTGATTTTGATGTGCAAATTGTTCCTAAAATTTACCCAAACTATAGGTTAAGAATTGTGAAGCTTGTTTGCAACTACCTTTGCGTCATCCGAGTAAGTTAAGTTAAGATAGTAATCTTGGTGGTAACTTTCTTGTATTGCAACAACCGATCTGTTATGTTATTGGTTGCATTTACGGCGATGATCTGTTATGGTGAGATGTGGTTCATTATACGCCATGGTGCACGATTGTAAGTCCGTCGTTGGTGTTGAGGAAGCTTGTGTTGACGCAAATGTTAGTTTGTTGGTAAATTTAATTGATGAAATCGTAATTTCACTTAGTATGACTTACTATATATATTTAATTGATGTCGTTTATATGACTTAGTATGTAAGGGTTGCGACAGGCGTTGTATCCGAAGTCCTGGAGGAAGAAATTTGTTGTGGTAGCTGCGTGTGATGATTGACCCGATATTTGCTTGTAAGAGTTAAGTTAGTATTGTATTGAAAAACCTTAGATGAGTTAGTTGATATTGAAACTTTGTTGTGATGTTCAGACTGGTGTTTTGGGAAAGGATCCAGCAACGGAGTTGCGGTGGACCTCGAATGATTTGAAAGGGGTGCGTGCTGATAAGGTATCTGTGGTAACAATATCCTTATTAAATAGTTTGTGTTGAAGGTTATGAAAATGAGGAGTTGCGTTTAAATACTATTATGAAAATGAGAAGTAACGTATTGTTGTGTTTAGGTGTTTATTCCGGTTTTAGAGGGAAGTCATTGGTGGTGTCTTGCCATTTGTGTGAATACGAGAGGAAATTTGGGTGATGGATTCACAATGCACCACATCGCTTGAGGCTCATTGTGAAGCTATCGATAAACTGGTAAGTAATAAAGTTGATAATGGTGTAATTAATTGGTAATGAAATATTAAAATAATGTTTGGTACTCTGTTAGGTAATGGGAGGGGACATATTTTTTTCGTCATTTGATGTAAGTTGGTTAACCGGTGAACTATGCAAGTGGCCCAGAAAGAGCTGTGAAAATGGGCTCTCATAAGGATGGGTAAGTATTTGGGCCATTTTCCCCTAATTTGAAACCCTGTCAAGCATACCCTACCTTATAATGTGGGAAACATTAACATGAAATGTTTGTAATAGAAGCGGGATTCATATGCTGCTTGCTATAAAGGGATGTGCAGCTCGTTTGAAGTTTGACTATTGCATTGTAAGTGTTTGACGAACTTTAGAATACATTACAATATAAGATATAATGTGGTTAAGTATAGTGAATGGCAAATTCAATGCAGGCTGGGAACATCATGGAGGAGAGTACTTGGCTGCTAACAGAAGATGTATTGTGCGATGAGAACGAGGTGAAGGAGACTGTTAAGGGTATGCTTGAGAGGGTTTGAAATAAGGGGTAAATGTTAAGCACATTAGGGAAACTGGGCAACTGGCCATAATTTTGTATTCACATGTTGTACAGGTTTAGTGGAAGTATATGGCCATAATTTTGTATAGGCCATATGGCTATAATTTTGTATAGGCCATATGGCTATAATTTTGTATAGGCCCCATACTTTTGTATATGTGCATCCCATAATGGTAAGCTGCACATATTATACAAGAATGATAATTTTCAAGGCTATATTGGAAAATTACAGAAGCTTGATAATTCAAATGCAAATACTAAGGAAATTACACCCAATTATGAAATAAGCTTAATAAAAGGCCAGTAGTGGAGAAGTTGGGCCAGATGGACTGAAAAAGAATAGGAAAAACTTCATTTAGCGATTAGCAACTGCTAGAACAACTTGGGCCAGCATCAGCTTTAATAACATCATCGGGGTCTGAAATTGTTATACGAAAAATAGTTGTAGCACGAGGGAGAAACGAGGACTGGACAATAGTTGCATGCCTAAGGGTTGTGTGACCATAATCTTCTTTTGTTAGGAATAACCTTGTGTTGATAATCCCGGTCCAGCACAATCCCAAACATGGTTTTACGTCCCGGCCAGAGGAGTGCATCGTGTCTACAGTCCTCCAAGAGCGAGGGCTCGAATTACATCAAAAACCTCATTAGTCATTAGAATGACCATGTTGTGCTTGATTAGCCAAACCGAGAAGCTCTTTTGCAGCGAGGACAAGAAAGTGGACCTTGTTGATAGGGCATCCATGGCGAAGTAGGACCTACAAAGCGCGATAGTGAATCACAACGACCATGCGCAATGGGCGGGGTGTTTCCATTGAGTTGTTTATTAATGACTTCAAATTGTGTAAAACAACAATCATTTCATTAGGAGTTGTGACTTGTTTGACAATGACATTGTCTAGTGGATTTTCCCCGGAATCGTATAATGTGGTTATTTTATCGGCTAGTGTTCTTGCGCGTTTAGCGTGGAATGGACCATTAGTGTTCAAGTATATAGAGCCACAATAGATACCTCCATAGTTGGGCGGTAGTTGGGCAGTCATAACGGCTTGAAGACAAAGTTGTGTTTTTTCCGTACCACTTTCGCCGCATACTTCGTAATGCAACCCGTTGGAAGGCCACCATTTAGCATCTTGTCTATGGATGGACACCTTAGTGCAATTTTTGAAACCTTATTCATTGAAGTTTAATGTAATGGTTTTTTAGGAAAAGTGGTTGGAAATGAAATTAGTGGCTATAGGAGAGTAGTTATTGATTGAAGTTAAAGTAAGTGGTTTAATGGAAGGTAAATGGGCTGGTGATTAGATGCGGGAGAGCCCTAACTTATGAACATGGGTTATAGAAGAAATGCGTGAATTGTGGTGGTTTTATTATATAGGAGAGCCCATCTTCAATGCAGTGGTTAAGGAAATGGCGAAAAAAGGTAAAGTAGTGGAAGACAGATAGACTTGGGACAGGGCTGAGATTTTGGGCTTTGGTTAACGTGTGCAGTTGGTACACGCATATCTATCGTCCTTTAGGCCTCAATTTACATGCTACATCAGACCATCATTACATCTACCACAATAATGCAGGAGGCCCTATAACTGGCAGTACATGAACTTAAGTTTTTTTTTTTTTTAATATTTGAAAGTGTTTGAAAAGTAAATATTAAAAATAAAAAATGTTTGAAAAGTAAATAGTAGCAGCAAAACTAACAATAGTCCATATTTAAAATAGTGCAAGTAAGCAAAACTAACAATAGTCCATAATAGTCCATAATATACATTAGAAATTAGCATATTTACTACAAAATATAACATAATATTTTAACAACACTTTCATTCCTCCATAATCCTATTATATAACAACAATATAGCTGTAATTCAATCCGAATACCCAATAAAAGTGCCTCTTGAAAAATGGTGTAACCCGAATCGAATCTTCCAAAAAAGGATATAGCCCAAACCCGGATTTCTTAACGACCCTGTTCAATTCACAAAAAAATGATATATTTAAACTAAGTACAGTAAAGTAAAAGATAAACTTAAGTAATTGACAAAGTATAATTGAATACTTACCTCCAACAACACTTTCATAGTAATTGCTCCCATAACCGTGACGGGCAACGTACTAATATCCAAAGCCATGGAGTCCCACATGAGGATGCTACCACTTGGGAACGCAACTCGAGGTGCTTTGGAAAACCACTTCAAATGGGTGTCCCGGCCCGGTGTAGGAGTGAATGAAAAATGTTCCTATTAACACGTGTTTCACATAACACGACAACCTTTGGTCTATGGATGTTTATGACATGTAGAAGGTTTTCTATGAAACCTGGCCTTGTTGCACCCCCCACATTCCAAATAATAATTGGGGTGTGGAGAGGTATGGTTACTGACATTCCCAAGCATGTGTGGGTGTAATTTGACAAAGGTGAAGGGTCTCGGTGTGCCATACTCGGTTAACATGAATCTAATACGATTAATTTCCCCAACAACGTGGAAAATGGTTATTGCATCTTCAAAGGTTGCCATGGCTACGGTACATCTCGCTGCACGGAGCGAGGAAAATGCACCCTCTCGTTGGTAGCTTTTGGTATGGGTCCATATAACGTTCCCATCGCCAAGGAGCAGTTATATGTTCCACATGTTGTTCATCCATCACTCTCATTTCCCACTTGATTAGCACCCTCACAGGTCTCGGAAGGTGATCTAAGTCATTCAAGAAGGGAATGAAAGCGGCTGACGTAACCCTCTTCTCCAAGCATATACAATTTATGCATATGCGTTGGCCAACGAACATAAGGAGTCCTCATCGGGTGTCTTACTGTGTGGGACTCGGGAAAACAAGATTTTCTTCATCTCTATCGTCTCCAACGTAAAAGAAATAGAATGTTTCATTGACGTTCACCAACGACGAGTTCCTTGTGAATGGGTGGCAGCGATTGATGAGAGTTTTGGGGGTTGGGTGGTATACGAATCCGGTTGGAGCGGGGAGGATTGGATATGCCATGGGGCTGAGTTTGACAATGAAGTATGAACGATTTACGGGAGAGAAGAAAGAGGAATTGGAAAAAGGAAGTTAACATTAATTGGAAAGTTAAACTCCCTTAAGTAGTACCCCACCCAAAGGTTTTAATTGAAGAGGTGTATTGTTTTATTTAATGAAATCCTCTTTAAAAAAAATGAAGGTTGTTGTACCGTTTTATTTGATTAAATAAACTAATCATAAAATGTGACATATAAAACCGGGCCCATACCCAACAACAAACACAATCCAACCCACAACCCAATGAAGATAATCACCCATAACCCAAAATTAGGTTCTATCTTAAGCAGGGATAACATTGAAGGAACAGATCTTGATAATCTAAAAAATGGGTGATAATCTTAAACCGGGATAACATTGAAGTAATCTAATGGGTGATTCTCCGTGAGTTCTTAGAAATCGGGTGGGAGGAAGAGGAATGTCCTCAAATACTTCCATAGGAGGGATGCGAAAATGCGCACTTGCCAATCACGGTGTCAATGGTGGTCGAAATGGCTGCGCTTCATGGCCGGTAAAATCTTAACTTGAACTTCTTAAAATTTATTAGAAACTAGTTGTGAAATTTCACTTTTTGGGTGGCGGGGAAGACGAATGCGGTTTCTTTTTATGGGAGGATGACTTGCAAACTCCGACAATGGAGGCATTGGCAAAAAACAAAGATGCAGTTATAGAGGAATTGATTAAGAAGAACAAATTGCTGGGATAGAGAGGACAATTGTGGTTGCATTGGTCATGTCTTGGATTGTTTTTGCATTTGTGCTGTACTAATCTGAAGTAATCTACTGTTGACAATTGTACTAATCTGAAGTATGAAGAAATTAGATGTTTCAATCTACTGTTGATGAACATTGTAGATTCTAATGTACTGAACTCATTTGCAATCTATGAAGACATTGTATCTAGTAATTGTGGTTGCTTTTGAATTTCTTTCGGTTGCGAGATTAGTTTTCAATTGATTTGAAATTGCATTGCACATAACAATTATTAACGAGATCTACTTATTAAGGAGATCTCATATAATATGAACATGATCTAATTAGTTCACTGAATGATCTGACTTGGCAACAATACGATCTAATATGATATGTATATGATCTAATTTCTTAGTATGTATATTTTACTTGCTTTTTTTAATGTAAGTTGGTATATTATTTTGGTAACTTGGTTTTGTTTATAAATTGGTTTTGTTTTCTTGTTAACATAATACTTTGGTTGTCTAAATTTTCTTCATCTTATTGGTGGTACAATCTCAATGTTTTCTTGTTAACAATTTATTTCGGTTGTTTATGTTTTCTCAACGATTTCACTTCACTACAATACGATCTGATTTCACTATATTATGATATGATAAAACTACACTATGATTTAATGTAATATGTAGTGTTATTTATAGATGAACTTTATTATACAATAAAAACAATAACCAAAGATTATAAGCACTATCTTAATTATGAATCATTAGGTGGTTTCCCAAATGAGAAATCATCGATTAATAACAAATGATTCAATTAGGTTGTTTGGTTGGTTTGTCCGTTTCCCAAATGAGAAATCATCGATTAATTTAGCTTCTAACTAATGATTCAATTAGGTTGTACGAATCAAATTACGTTCAAACATGATTAAATTAAAGCTCATTTAACGGATAAAGCTCATTACGTTAAAACTTGATTCAATTATGTTGGTTCAAACACGAATCAAATGATTAACCATGATTTAGTTATTACATAACATAAAGGATAAATTAAACAATGAAAGAGATCAATAAACTTAAAGGATAAAATTGTAGGGTCATATGATACGTGTTGGTTTAATTTTGATCTGACTTGCTTCCTTTATAATGTGAGTTACTTTCATAATGATATGAGTTGTAATATAAACTTTAAAACTTGATTTTTGATCTGATCTGATTTATTTAATTCTTGATCTGATATAGTTCATAATTGATCTGATATATTTCACTCATGATCTGAATTTTTTTACTCATGATCGTATACCATAAAATACCAATGCAACATATTAATATCTTCAAACCGTTAAGTAAGTAACATAATATCGTGCATTATAACAAAACACTTACATACTACTATCGATTATAACAACACACTTACATACTCCTACGGTAATACAAGTGCAGGTAATACAAGTCAGTCGGTAATACAAGTCGTTAGTAACATAATGATTCAATTAGGTTGTTCGGTTGGTTTCTCCACGAATCAAATGAGAAATCATCGATTAATTACTAGCTTGTAACTAATGATTCAATTTGGTTGTTCAGGTGCTTTCTCGATGAATCAAATGATCAATCATCGACAATTATTAGCTTGTAACTAATGATTCAATTAGGTTGTTCGGTTGGTTTCTCCATGAATCAAATGACAAATCGATTACTTATTAGCTTGTAACTAATGATTCTATTAGGTTGTTCGGTTTGGTTTCTCCACGAATCAAATGACAAGTCGATTAATTACTAGCTTGTAACTAATGATTCAATTAGGTTGTTCGGGTGGTTTCTCGATGAATCAAATGATCAATCATCGACAAATGACAAATCAATTACTTATTAGCTTGTAACTAATGATTCAATTAGGTTGTTTGAATCAAATTTCTCCACGAATCAAATGACAAATTGATTAAATATTAGCTTCTAACTAATGATTCAATTAGGTTGTTCGGGTGGTTTCTCGATGAATCAAATGATCAATCATCGATAATTATTAGCTTCTAACTAATGATTCAAATCAAATGACAAATTACTTATTAGCTTGTAACTAATGAGAAATCAAATTATGTTCAAACATGATTAAATTAAAGCTCATTTAACGGATAAAGCTCATTACGTTAAAACTTGATTCAATTATGTTGGTTCAAACATGAAACAAATGATCAACCATGATTTAGTTATTACATAACATAAAGGATAAATTAAACAATGAAAGAGATCAATAAACTTAAAGGGATAAAATTGTAGGGTCATATGATATGTGTTGGTTTAATTTTGATCTGACTTGCTTCCTTTATAATGTGAGTTACTTTCACTAATGATATGAGTTGTAATATAAACTTTAAAACTTGATTTTTGATCCGATCTCGATTTATTTAATTCTTGATCGATATTGTTCATAATTGATCTGATATATTTCATTCATGATCTGAATTTTTTTACTCATGATCGTATAATACTACCATAAAATACCAATACAACATATTAACTTAACAACATATTAATATCTTCAAACCGTTAAGTAAGTAACATAATATCGGTGCATTATAACAAAACACTTACATACTACTACCGATTATAACAACACACTTACATATTACTACGGTAATACAAGTCGATAATACAAGTCGTTAGTAACATAATACCGTGGCATAACAAAAACACTAACATACTACTACCAATTATAACAACACACTTACATACTATTACCGAAATACAAACCGTTACTAGTATAATACCGTGCATAATAAAACACTTACATACTACCCTGATACGACGTATATGGCGTCACCATCAACAATACCTTCACTTATGAAATTACCATCCAAATCAAGGCAATCATCATTTTGGTACAACTTAATTTTATCATATTCAATATCTTGTATAGAGGCCCATAACATTGCCATCTTTCTAATTTTGGTTGTGCATTTCATCCGAATATCTCAACATTAGGCTTGTTCTTAAGGTCCCGTATGGTGATAAAGTAATAGTTCGGATCAAAGCTAGGATCACCAAAGAACGTCCCACTCCCGACTCTGAATAAGGACATATTTCATAAGCAACGATAATGTAAATATTTCCATCATATTAGGCAAAAATATAGATATGCGAAAATCAACTTGATCTAAGTACCTAACTTTAAGATATGATTTTACGCAGCACCATAATACGAGATATAATGTTTTTTTGATCGAATGCAAGATTTACGTACCATAGAATAAGCTAGTACAGAGTTCAGTATCATCAAACCCGTACACAAACGATGTTGTATTGATCGAAGATATTGTCCCCGACACATAAGATACAAATCATTCACATCAATACCAACTCGTGTTGCATACAATTCATAAGGGGACGAAAGTTGCGTGTGTGGAGATATCAATGTGACGAATTACCATTATCCACTCAGATCACCGGCTTTCACAAGTATCTTCATGTTCGGTAGGAGTACCCATGAGTTTTTTTTGGTGTGGGTTTTTTGTTGTGTCATCGTGATCACTGACTCATTGTTCAATATATAATCCAACTACATTCACTACATTCTATTAGTTCATAACACCTTTTTCTCTACCTATTTTAATTACACATCAATGACACAAATAGAACTCTATTCTTCACTATTGTTCACTATTGCGTTGCTTTAATGACGGATTTGAGCCTTCACCTTCAATTTCATTGCTTGCTTTCCAATTACATTTTAATTCCCGTACTTTTTCAACTCACTCAACTCCATTCGTATCTTTCCAATTGGCCCGCTTGTTTCTTTCTTTGTAACATTTTTTTTCAACTCACTCCATAACTTTTCTTGCTATAATGCCCTCCTTCTCTAACTCCTTATTTCCATTATAACATTGGCCCC